>JAECUM010001060.1:0-137008 GCA_016617855.1 Megalonaias nervosa | reverse complement strand
AAAAAAAAAACGCAACATTTCGTGAGACAATCATCTACGCCAAAACTGAATTTTTTAATTGTTCAATTAGTAAAATATTGATGCCGTAATTTCATTACAAGTAACAGTGAAACTTCTTATCATCCTTGAGAATATCTCTACGTGTGAATTCAGGAATTCTCCGAAACTTGTTTTTCCCACCATGGTCGGTATCTGTCAAACAAAGCTCTTTGTTTTACGAAGTACTCATTTCGCTTGATTGATATGCTATCTTTAATCACAGTTATGATTGAGTAGGTTAATTTAAGGTTGTTTAATTAGATTACTTACACAATAACATTTATAATGGTGTTCGATTGGTCCTATTTACTGTTTTCGACGATGAAACGAGCGATATATCAGTTTCTGTTAACAATTTTGATTGCGATTTTCTTCAAGTTCAACAAATAGGAATAATTTTTTTTGATTTTTTGGTTTAAAGAAAAGGGATCAATGCCTGACCCTGTGTTATAAGCGGGTTCGTGAGTTATCAGGGTGCGAGTTATTGAGGGAGTGGTGTATCATGTCTTATGTTGTACGATTAATGTAGCCCATAGTCAGCGAGTTCAACACAGTTTTCAAAATGTTACAAACACTTGTGCATTTTTGGGAAAGTTCAGGTCTTGAGAAGTCAGAATCTGGAATCCTTTTTAAAATATATGTGTTGAAATTTTTAATGAATTTTTCAAGTTTGATCAGGAAGAAAAGCTGTTAGACCAATAAAATTGAGACAAAAGTTAAAAACTCGTTTAAAATGTGCGTGTGTATGTATATATATGTGTGTGTGTGTGTGTGTATATATATATATATATATATATATATACACACACAGTGGTCTCCCTCTTATACGGCCACCCCTTCTGAACCAGGAAAGTGGACTTTCCAGAGGGAGACTAAATTTTTTGTGAGAAGTACATGTAATGTATGTAGTAAGAAAGCTACATACTTAAAAGCATTTAATATCTTCGTTTAAAAGTAACCTGAATCATTAAAAGGTTCTTCTTGTTATAATAATGGACTTGTTTCAACTGAATATACATTAATAGTTCTTATTCTTGGCGTAAGCGTGATATGCAAGCGGGTATTGTTGTCATGCACATTGCAAAACCATTCAAAAACGTCATTTAAATCTTGGTGCATACATAATTCTCTTTCCATTTGCTCCATTTTCCCACTGCTGCTGAATAACCTCCTTATTGGTTATGATGTTGTTTATTCAAGTCTTTTCAACATAAAATTGTTTTACTTGAGTCTTTTCTTCATAAAATTGTTGACAAGTTCCCCCTCCCCATCTCACCTGATGTCGAATAGAATAGCCGACTTCTAAAATAATACGTCTCCGTTTGTGTGATGACATGTTAATATTTGGTAAGGATTTATTCAGATGTTGCTAACTGTATGCGATTTAATTTTGCAGACTAAACTATTGTAGAGTCGATGAAATGCTTTCTTCGTAAAGGAAGCAATAAATGTGTTGTCACATGATTTTTCGGTCTTTGTCTGGTACCCTGTTTTGTTCAAGGTTAATTTCTCTATGTGTGTGTTAATGCAAAGAGTCTATTTTTAGCCTGTGCTGATCCCATTATGATGTTGACAATTATGTCCGGTTGTAATTATCAAAGAGAAGAACTCCACAGATGTTTGAAGCCCAGAATTCTATCATAACATCGTTGAGCCTATTTCTTGTAAACGTCGGCTTTTATAGACAATGATATAATATTAATCTTAGTGTTACATTTTCTTAGTCAACACTTCTTTCAGTAACGGAAACTTGACATTGGGAGACATGTATCGACGAAAGAGATAATCTGATTACTTACCTTATGTCACGATATGAATTAATTATTGCTTCTGGATACATTTGAAATAAAAAGTGGCCGCCTGTGAGGGGAACATTTTACATTTTTGTACTAATATGCTGGTCGCGTTAGAGGGGTGGCTGTTCTTCAGGGGTACTTTTGAATACAAACTTGTAGGTGCCAAGGGATTCTGGCCATAAGAAGCGGGTGGCCGCTTGTCAGGGAGGCCGTTCAAGAGGGGGACTACTATATATATATATATATATATATATATATATATATATATATATTGTATCAACTGGTTGCCTAGGTAAATAAGCACATTTGTGAAGATGTCAAAGAAACTGGTTAATTTCTTTTTAGGGTTACTACTTTGGGCAATTATAATGTATGTGGACCAAAACCTGGCTAAGTAAATCACTTTATCAAATGTCAGTAAGGAACAAAACTTCTCATAAAAATGGTAAAGAAGATATTTTAATCAAACAGCAATCTTTAAATCCTCTTGTTTGTATTCTTCAAAACTTTTATATGAATAAGTTGTACTGTCTCCTGCATACATGATGTTCTGTTATTCCTTGTAGCCTGGAACCTGCAATAAATATAAAAGATAAATCATGTTCTTTCTCTTTAGTAAAATATCTCTGGACTATAACAAAATGTGCATTTAATGCTTAATCATTTTTAGCGGTTGTCTATAGCTGAGGAAAACTTTATTCCAAGTAGAACTATACACTGTCATATAACTTAAATTCACACTTTTTACATTAACTGGCAATACCATAAATTAATCATGTGGATATAAACAATATTGCCTTTACAATCATTTTACATTTTTAAATTGAAATATAGTTTAAATCAAATAAAATAAGTTAGTTCTTGCATATACTATTGACACTACTGGTACTTCATTTTTCTAATAACATTCCTTTGTAATTTGCAGAATTATTTCTGACAAGATTATATTATCAGTGACTTCATTATCTGAATACTATTTGGTCTTAATAGACATTTAAAACAATATATCTGTCTCGTTCATATGGCGTGAGAAGTACTCGAAGTGGGATGCAGTTGTCGAGGGACATCATTTGGTGATAATTTTTGAGGAGGTTTCGATGGGGGTTATTGTGCACCGTGGTTCACAGAAAACCACAGCATTCTGATCATAATAAAACATGTTATAGTTTATACATGCAGACACGTTTGAATTTACTTAAAAATGATGTTCTTTTAAGTTCTATGGCTTACAAATGGAGTATCAAAGGGTTCAAGTTTGCTTTTATTAAAATTTATTAAATGTATATAAAATATGATTTTAAAGTGCTATTTTAATGTACTTAATCTTTGTTAACTGCATAGACAATGATTGGTTGCCTCATTCCAAGGTTTCCTTCAGATTTTCTGTTTTTTCTGAATTTTTTTAGATGTGCGTTTTCCATGACAATGTAATATGGCAGCCTAAATTTCAGAAAATTATCATCTTTTTTTTTCTTGTGGTGTTTAATGTATGCAGCACCGTAAATAATAATTATAAATTATCTGGTATTTAAATTATATGTTTATGTATTTGTATTACGTTTCAGACATTTACTATTGAAAACTACTTACAAAGCTCATATAAACAGCATAGTTTGCATAGTGTCAGATACAAATGGGCATAGCAGAGAAACCCTTGAAGTGGCTACCCTAGTCCTAAAGTGTAAGATGCATCTGCTGATATTTGTGTGTTTGGGGTCGCTCTCTTATTGCCTAAATAACGGAGCTGTGTAATGTGTTCGAAGTTTGACTAACAGAGAATTGAGAAGTCAGATTTTCAGGAATATCTCACACTTTGCAGTCAATATTGATACTTTTCTAAAACAAAATATAAGTCATATTGCTTTAGTTTCACTTTACTTTTTGATGTCTTTTTTCTAATAAATTCACATCCTCACACAAGCAAATAGACATGTTTTCAAGTTCTGTTAACCTGCATTTCACTTAGTTGCCATGTGATGGAAGCCAGGAATGCTCAAATTGGATTAAGTTGAAGTATGTTTCTTTAATGAAATAAATAAAAATATACTAAATATTGAAGAAAGTGTTTAAATAAATGAAGGTGATCTGACTTAAAATAATGGCCTTCTTAAAAATCTTGTTATTGCTGCTTTTCTCTTAGATGGCTGGTCATATCAGTATTGAGTTTTCACCAATCTGATACTCAACATGGGTACCATGGCAGCCATTTTGAAAATCTTTTTATCATTATATCATTATGCATCCAGAATGGAAAGTCATATCAACATGAAGCCCAAAAAAAGTGTTTGTTTCTGATCAGCTACTATAATTCTGTGTTTCATTGCAGACCTTAACACTTCCACCACGTGGCCCCCTTCCCCTCCCCTAAAAAAAATCAGAAATTGATTTTTTTCTTCAAATTGAATTGGTTTCACCCATCCAAAAGTGATTTTTGCATATAATTGAGCTGATTTAACCCAGTACTTCAAGTACTTGGTACATCATATATACGACCGCTCTGGTGGCCTAGTGGTTAGAGCGTCCGCCTCGGATGCGGGAGGTCGGGGGTTCGATCCCCGGCCGAGTCATACCAAAGACTTATAAAAATGGTACTAACAGCTTCCTTGCTAGGTGCTCAGCATTAAGAGGTTAGTGTTAGGACTGGTTGGTCTGGTGTCAGGATAATATGACTGTGTGGGACATCATGCTACATGTCTGTGGCATGATGCCCCAGTGCTAGACATCACTATAAACTGTCACACTGCAGACATCATAGCGATATGACTGAAAAATTGTTAAAGCTGCATTAAAAATCCAAATCACACACACACACAAACATCATGTGTACTAATCATTATAAAATATAAATGAAGTTTAAAAAAAATAACAACCCAACTACGTACCTACCCAAATTTTAAAACCAGTGCAATAGGAAACATTTTTTTGAGGGGGCCTGAGGTTTCCACCAAAAGGCTTCTTAGGACGTCTTGTTGAGCCTAAATAAAAATGATGCCAATCTGACAGCCAATATTTCCACCACTGTAGCTAATTTCCAGTCTCTTTATTGCAGATGAGCATCAGATATTGTTTTGACACTCAAAGTTAAAAGAAAGAAATGGTCTTGTATTGAAATGCTGGAAACTAAGCCAGTAGAGTGCCTGTCCGTTTGGGGGATTCTTTTTTTGTTTTATGTTGAAGTAGTAGTCATACTTGATTTATAGGTATATTTGATCTTTTGGAGTGAATACTTTACATAAATTTTTATTCTTAAAGTGCACCCCCCCCCCCATCTCTTGCAGGTCTTATACTTGTAACAAATGTAATAAATAACTGCTTACATGTGGATGGTTTGGGGGAGCAATAGTTGTTGTTGTTGTAGGGTATAAGACCATTTTTCAGCACAAGATAGGCTATACATGGCAGCTAGTACAAATGGTGAAGGAAGTACCCGGGAAAACTCTGGAAAGAACCGCTGACCCCTGAGAACTACTGGCAAGCTTTCTCACATAACCACATTGGCCGAATCAGAGACTCGAACCCACACAGACAGATGTGAGATGGCAGTGATTCATAACGGTGAACGCTTTAGGCCACTCAGGGCTCTGGGAGCAATAGTAGCTCAATTGGTAGTCATTTTCTTAATCCAAGGGTTGCAGGGTCAAAACATGCCAATTCCAGTCCAGGTCAAATGCTTTGCTGTGTCACTTAGGCACTTAGCTCCCATTTCATTGGCATGAAATGTGTCAATAAAGTATTGCTATTAAAACCCACAGAAACAAAACAAAAAAACTAAAGAACAAAACAAAAACTAAAAAACAAAACAAACATGGTTAGATCAGCATTTACAGTACACACAAAGAGTGTCAATGGATTGGCACTTGCTATATTTGGTCAAGGTCTGTTATTTCCAAGAATGCCATTTTAGTTGCAATGGAGTAGGAATGTTTTAACATACATTGCATAGCAGACACATACAACATGAAAAAACAGAAGAGTAAAAAACTTGAAGAAATCCACTTATATGATGCACATTTCATGACTGTGTTGATGATCCTCAGGATGGAAATTAAGTCAGTTGGCTGAAAATGTTTATTTAAAAATTGAGGTGCTTGTGCAGGTGGTTGTCCCTTTTTGGTCAAATCTGATAATTTAAATGGAAAAATGGATCTTTTATGCAGTCACCAAACTAAATTGGTGGTGGTGGGAATTTAATTTTCAGACTTAAATTTAATAGGCACCATAGAGCCATTGTTGTGTTGAGGTAACTTTTTTAACTCTTAATACTTGTCCGAGAGAAATATAATGCCTTAGTTTCTATTTACTGATAAGTTTATAGGATAAAAAACATAACAACATTTGATGAAACTGCTTGAGAAATACTTTGATTGTAATGCTTTCATTTAATTAGCATTTAAAATAATGGGAACTTTGTTCATAGAATGGTTGTCTTTCTTTCAGGCTATTGCAGATATCATACGTACATGTCTTGGACCAAGATCAATGTTGAAGGTGAGTTACATCATTATAAATATACATGTAAGAGATCTTATAGTCTCTAGTGATGAACAGGGATACATTTGATGCCAGTATGCCAATCTGAGACAGGAAGTTGATCAATATTTCACTAAAACCCCAGCCCCAAGTACTCCATTGGATCTGAAAAGTTCTGCTGGTTGCTGTTAGGCATTCAGAAGTTGGCTAGTGTCAGATGTCTTGAGTAAAAAATGGAATGGGATTTACTTTAATGATTAACTAATCTGTTTATTGTGTAAATTTAGTACCCACACTTGACAAAGTAGAGTGAATGCCCCAGTAGAAGAAGCCATGTTCTTCTACACATCAAGTAGCTAAGTGAACTGATTGTGAAAACAATACATGCATCAAACTAGCATTGTAACATAGCTGCCAAGCTTCCAGTTTTTTCTGTATTTATCTCGTATTTTGGACCTGAATGCGAGTGTACGTTTTTTTTTTTCAAAAATGTTTTTTAATTTAAAAAAATAATAAAAAATTTCCTTGCAATTTTCAGTTTAAAATGGGCACTCAGTTCCATTCTGATAGAAATGTATCACATGTATAAAGGAATACTTTTCTACAATATGATTGGTTCATTTGAAATTGAGGCTACCATGCCTGTCTTTATCTGCCATATTGGATTTCGCAAACAGTATATCATCTTCGTAATATTCAACTTCTAATCATGTTGAATAGAAAAGGAGAATATTCAGAATTTTCTCCAGGAAAGACAAGAAAACATAACTGGAAGGACAATTGTGCTGTCTTGTTTAGATTTGTGAAACCATCTAGTAAAGGAGAAAACTTTACGTTTTGCAAATTGTGTAATGTGATTTCGCTATTGGGCATGGAGGTGCCCATGAAATACAAGAGCACGAAAAAGCTAATAAACATCAGCTTGCTGCTTCATCATACACAACTAAGCCTAAACTTATGACATGTAAGAAACCCAGAGATAACCTTGATGTAATTCGATCGAAATTCGGTTTATTAAATTTCTTTTAGAAATGAACCTTCATCTTACAGCTACTGGTGTTGCTGGCACATTATTTTGCACACGTCTTCCAGACAGTAAGATCGCAAAGGATTATTCGTGTGAAAAAAAGGAAAACAGTGTTCAGTAAGAAAATAACACAGAATTCAGATCGTCAGTGAAAGATGGGACATTGGAATCGATAATGATTGAAAAAAGAAAATGAAATGTGGTGTGATAAAGGCTCATATAAACAGCTTGTGCCTGAATGCCTGAATGGAACAGGGTGCCCATTCAGAAGGTGCAAGAGTGCAACACATGCATCTTTGACATTAAATAATTAAGGAAGGTACTGTCCTACTTTACGGATGGTTGTAGATGTTGTAAAAAGTTACTTATGCATTAATATTTTAAAAATCAGTATTTGTTCCTGAAAATCAGTATTTTTGTCATAAGCAGTCAGTATATTTGTACCCCAGGGTTGGCAGCTATATTGTAAATTGCCCACACGATTTTTAGTACCTTCCCTTGGTCTGAAGCAGGGGTTGGCAACCTATTTTACATAGCATGCCATTTTTTCCAGATCAATTACAAAATGAACAAGCATGTGCCACGAGTAAGAGAGTAACACTCTTAAGATCGAGATTTTTGTCTGCCCATTGTGTGTCGCACAAAACCTCTTGACATGCCACCTTGTGGCATGTGTGCTGTAGGTTGCCAACCTCTGGTCTAAAGTAAGTCGATTGTAATCATGGTATTTGACTTACTGCACAGATTTTGTCAATAATTACCTTGTATCGTAGTCATTTGTGTATTGTAGGCACTTGTGTTCATCATTAGTATAATCCATCCTTCTCACAGTATGTTCATGTGCATGGCTTCATTGCTCTTGCCTGGAATGGCTTGTGCAGATAGAAGTTCAACACTTTAAGTCAGATCTTTACAGCCAGATCATCCTCAAATACGAAAGCATATGAGGGTAAATGGTGAGTTTTCAATAACTGGTGTCAAGCAAAGGATGTCACACCACTGTTGGCTTTCATTCCCCAACTCCGTAACTTCTTTCTCCATGAGGACAAGAAGCCATCACTCGTAATAATCAAGAATATAATTCCATAATTGCTGATACTTTCAGACGTCAAGAAAGAGATGACATTAGTCACAACAAGAACCTTTATGATTTGTTGACAAATGTTTGACATATCTAAACCATGCTCGCTGACCATGTTCCAAAAGTGGAACCTATCCTGGGTCTTGATGTGGCTCAAGCCTGATTTAATTGCAAAGAACAAGCTGTGATCTACCAGCAACCTGAAAATGAGCATACAACTCCACTCCTTGAGAGAGGTGAAGTTTAGGACGTGGTACATGTTCTCAGATTTTACCTAAAACACACATAATGTCTGGGTTGGATGCCAGAGGCATTTCCCACTACTCAAGGCAGAAAAGAAAGATTTGACTACACTAGCACTGGCTGCTTGGTTAAATAAGAAATAAGTTGGCAAACTTTGACTCTTGCAGCACCAGGTATTATTATGAAGATTTCAGCTTATGAAATGTGAGCTGTTTCTCTGAACCTAGGCCTTGGAATGCAATGCCTCAATGAAAGACTTAGTAAAATAATTTGGCTGGCAAGCCAAGTCTAATTTGTTTGGGGTTTCTTTTTGCATGAAGTGGCCTTTCAGAATCATTGTGGGATCTTGTTGGGCATCTGGTTACTGTCCAGACAGTTACCTTTCCCAGAAATTGATTGCCACATTTTTGAGTATGACCAGTCAACTTTAGCCAGATCTACCCAAGAAAGTTTTGATTTATAATCATTTGCTGGGTGTGGTGACCCAGGGGGTCCTTCCTTGCACACACTTGAACACATAATTTTGGTTGTGTTAACTAGCATTGGGAGAATTTCATGCGTCTAGTACAACATGTATTATGCTTCTACAGTGTGATCTGGGCAGAGGTTGGATGATCAGCATTTCCTTTTCCTCTTATCTATTCTCCTGATGTTAATGTAATCAGGGAATGTATTTGAAGGAAAAAGGAAATTTTGTACTAAATTAGGTTCTCCAAAAATACTTACCCCATCATATTACTGTTAAGTCCTCGTTGCCCCACTGAAGACAGGAGGTTAAACCCAGTCATGATAAAATGCTGTTTCATGATCTCTGACCCATTTCGTCATCAACAGAAGAGAGAACATTGACAAAAGGAGACCTCACCTCAAACCTTGAGTTGAACTTTGTAAGCTTGTGACGAGGCATCTACTACGAGTTCTGACATGGCTGAATAAAGTACCTTTTGAACCATAGTCTAGAGCCTCATTGACTTGCTTCTGTTATAAACCTGCTTAACAGTTCTAGCTACAGCGGGCAGGATGGTCAAGGTACACACTTTGTTGATTGATCCGAGCTCTTCTTTATCATTGCATTGATTCAGTTGTGCTTATGATGGTTCCAGATTTTATTTCTACAAGAGGTTGTTGCTCATGGGGAATCGATCCTTCATTGTGAAATATCTTTCTTTGTTTTGAGGTATCTTATTCAACCCAATAATGGCTTGAAAGAGGTACCTGAAGTGAACTGAGTTGATGAGACAAGGCAGATCTCATATATATCTACTATTGTAAGAAGGAAAGGATAAGATCATGGCTTCGGCTCTATCATCATGGATATGATGGGTTATTCGTTGTGTATACGACCTAACTCAAGATCAGTTAACTTTTTGTGCTTACCAGCTTGTGAGGTTAGGACGGTACAATTTGCATAGCATTTGAGGTAACTTCTAAACCACCATCATCCAAGCCAGGAGATGGAGTTTGGAGATGACTTGCTATGAATATATCTTTCATCCCAAAGAGTCAGTTTGACTTAGTACAACCTATAGCAGTAACTCAGCAGGTGCCCTTGTTGGGTCATTCAACAGCTTCAGAATGCTGCAGCTGCTTGACTTCCACAGTTAACTTTCTAACCTGACATAACATATCTACTCCAATATTAGCTTAAGTATGGCCTGGCTTTAGTGATGGTCTGTCTGTCCAAGGGGAGATATTATTCTTGTCTGGCAATACTCATGGTGGGCAGATGACTTGGCATTTTTGTTTATTAAAAAAAACAAAACAACAAAAATCAAGCTTTGGAGGGCAAGGTTGCAAGGTAGTGGTGGTATTCCTAATGTATTATAACTGAAAAACTATTTTAGGTAAGTTGGTTTCTTGCAGAAACTAAAACTGTTTTGGTTTACATCCTTGTTGTCAGTTTATTTGTGTAAAGTAGTAAGTTAAAATATACAGAATACACAATATAGATGATAAATATACAGGCTATAAATGACTATATATTTATGACAATTTTCTTTTATTTTCATCAGTAGAGACAATATCAAACAAACAAAAGTAAAACATGGGAGTAGACTGTATAATGAACGCATAATAGGAGCAGATTCTGTGGCCTAGATGATGATGATGAGGAGTAATAGCAGTTTGGACAGCAATAATGAAGAAGTAAATTAACCAGTCTTTCACTGAAACATTGTTCTGCAACAATATCAAGTGAAGATTAATAAAGTAAAATGAATTTTGATTCAGTTTTGTTTACCCTGTAATTTAACATGCATGTTGGCTTTTATCTTTATCAACTTTAGCATACTTTTATTAAACTTTGCAGATGTTGATGGATCCCATGGGAGGTATTGTAATGACTAATGATGGAAATGCCATTCTCAGAGAGGTAATACATGTTCGAGGTACAGAGTGTAAGTGAGAAATTTTAGGCCGTCACATTTTTACATAATTTATGACTCAAAATCTGCACATATATGACCATTATAAAAACAGTGATCCCTCTTCATGGTGTAATTAATAACTCACAAAAATGTAAAATGTTTGTTTTTGTAGAATTTTTTAATTATTTAAACGTAAAAAGGTGTGAAGTTTTGAAGTTGTAGTATCTGTTGATTCTTTCTTGGTTTTGTTAATACATGTCATTGATAATACATGTCATTGATAATACATGTCATTGTTAATACATGTCATTGATACATGTAGTAGTGAATTTGATGTTCAAACAGTGTTACCTTTTGTAGTTTTGTTTGTTTGTGCTATATATTGTATAAAACACCAACATGTTACATAAAACTAATTCATTTTAATTCCAAGAGTTTATTTTAAATGCATATATGCTTTCCTGTTAATGTACAAATTGAAAGTATGAATGTGTGATATAGATAATTAGTCCTGGTAAATCATTAGACTAAGTTTGTAGACTGGCCAGTCAGGGTATGAAAGGTAGGGATGATATATTGTGCATGACTTGTGATAATGGTGAAGTTATTGTTGCTTAGTTGGGGATCAGCATTGAGGGAACCTATAGTAATCACCGTTTTCTGTCTATATCTTTTGCCTCTCCATCATTTTGTCAGTTTGCACTTGTAACCACCAATGCTCTGCAACATCATTTGATTCCAATCAGTTGCCTATTTTATTTTGATGTGCCTTTGAAGGTTATAGTTTTTCCGGTCCAGTTTCGATGGAGTTATTGCCCTTTTTCCATTAATTTTAGATCTCCATTACAGCAGATCCTTGATAGTGGCATAGCTGAGGAACCATTTAACATATTCAGATGCAGTTTGTTGTGTACATCATCTCGTAGTGTTTGTGTTTTGTCTTGTCAGCTTCATTTTGGATACAGTTATGGATCACAACTATTTAAATAACCTCTTCAGATTTTGTAACCAGCACAAGTCAAAAACCATTCAACGAATTCTGATGCAGTTTGGTTTGAACATTGTTTCATGGGCCCTTATCAGTGAACTATCTTTTACATTGGGGATTGCTTGTAACCAGCATAGCTCAGGATTCATTCAATATATTCTTATGAAATTTGGTATGAACATTGTCTTGTAGGCCTTGATGTGCCTTTTATGGGTTTATGTCATGTATACCATTTTGGATAGAGTTATGGTCCTTAACAGTTAACTCCATATCTTATCATGGAATGTTTTGCTTGTAATCAGCATAGCTCAAGAACCATTCAACATGTTCTGATGCAATTTGGTGTGAACATTGTTGTGTAGACCTAGATGTATCTTGGTTCTTTTTTGTCTGTCTACTCAATTTTGGACAGAGTTATGGCCATTGTCAACCAACTCCACATCTGTTACATGTCAAGCTGCTCATATTGATAAGTCCTTTAAGGGTTTTGAGCACTCCATGGAAATTAAAGGAGTCGAGTTTCAAGAATGCCCATTTTCTCTTAACTTTTTTTCAGATCAATGTGCAGCATCCAGCTGCCAAATCCATGATTGAGGTGGCTCGCACTCAGGATGAGGAAGTTGGGGATGGCACGACCTCCGTCATTGTCTTAGGTAGGTATCATACTTTGATGTTACAGAAGGGTTTGAAATAAGCAGTTGTCTGCTGGCCCAAGGCTGGTAAATTTCCTCAAAAGATTATTCAGGTTGCATTTCAAAACAAGACTGTATAAAGCTTTGCTGGTTTTGTTAGATTTGTACTGTAAAGTTGTTTGTTGAAGACTGTTGGTCCAAGTTTCTTCTGATCTTTCCCACCCCATTTAAAATATTTATACAGTTGGAGTGTGAGGTCAGAGTGAATTGACTATTGAAATGTTGAAATTTGCTGAAACCACTCGGTTTCCACATAGGTTAGTTTTGAGTATAACATTTGTTTGTATGTCTTTTATTTATTGAAAGATGAGATGAAACTACTGCATTGATGAACTCGAACTTGTTTCTCTCCATTTGCATTGATAGTTACATGACAACCCAGATTTCACAGCCTACTTATCCATGACATGTGAGGTCCAGTAGTCATGTAATACCAACAAAAACTCCCTTTCCAATGTTGTTGTACAAAATTTGTAAAATATTGGAAGAAATTCATCAAATGATTTTTTTACAGAAATGAAAAGGCACATGATTTTCAACATACTTATTCCAAGAACAACCTCCAGAAATCTGTAGCTACTGCAATAATCTGAAAAAAGCCATATTCATCAGGTATAGACATGTCAGCATGGTAGTCCCATGATGCTAACAAAAACCTTTCATTCTGATGAATTGGTCAAGAAAATAAAGACATAACAAATGTTAAACTCACAAGTTCTGAGAAAATAAATCACGTTTCTATTGATTTATGCCAGCTGGGCTTGCTGTAAAATTGTTTTGGCAAATACCAGCTCTGGCGTCACACCCCAACATCAATGTCAAAAATTTAAAATGGGGTGGGACAGGTCAGAGGAAATTAACACTAAAGGCTGTAAACCAGATGTAAGAATTTGCAATATGAAAAAAAAGAGAAAGGATTAGATAAAGTTGAGAGATAGCAAGAAGCCTTTGAACTCCACTGGTTTTGGAATTTGTCGATTTTCCATTGTAGCTTAGAAACTACACTTGTGATAGGTGCAAAATGTATCTTGTGCATCCTGACATAGCATCAAGGATTTAACCAGGTTTGTTACCATTGCTGATTTTACCAGCTAGGATTTTTTTTGTTGTTGATGTCGACCTGGGTGAGTTTTTGATTTTCTAAGATCAAACTGGAAAACATAAAATGTCCAACAAGGACATAATGATGTTGTTTTGAAGCTGTGAGGCAAAATTGTGAAAAACCTGGCCAAAATCACTGAAAACTGGTATGAGACACCTGCGTGTTGGTGAATTTATGAAAGACTGTGTTACTGTTGCCAGTGCAGAGATGAAACATTACATGGATGCATAGGCCTTTATGTATTGGCGAAGGTGTGGCTGTATGTGTTGAAACGTCATGGAGCTGAGTTCAAGGAATAATAATCAGCAGAGCTGGGGAGATAAGGATGAAATAGCAAATGGCCAGCTTGTTTTCCATTCTTTGGAAAATGGCTTTGATAGACTAAACTTGACATCTTAGAGGTGGGTCGAGTAAAAATGTCAGTATTGATAAATGATCAGCAGCATCTTGGTTTAACAACACAGATTACATGTTTCAAGAAAGAAGACACTGTTGCAGAATTTTTTCACATATACATATTCACCAGAGATGAAATTAAGTTTGATGGACACTTTGTTTATCCGAGTGGGTATTTAACCGTCTTTGGTGTTTATGTTTAAGATTTATCATTACATATACTTGATGAATTCTGAACATTTTGATCATGTTGTGGATTTACTGACTGGGTATTTGATCAGACTACAGTGGAAGCTAACATTGATAGTAATTTTGTTCCACTTGTCAATTAATATCGGCTTCACAGTGGTGTTGTGGGGCCCTCATACATGTCACTACCAACTCAAGGTCAGCTTGGAGTTGTAGCATTAGCATGTGAAAAGGTCTGGCAGAATGATACATCCCCATTTACGTGTGAAATCGGCAAAAGTCTCTTTCTATAATGATGAAGCAAAATTCGCTGCCAAGTCCAGCCTGGTTAAATTTCCCAGTGATTATCTTGAATCAATATTGACACATCTAAGAAGAGAAAGAGATCTTGACTGTTATGGATGCACTTGTCTTTGTAAGAATTATTGCATGAAAATGATTGTTAGAGGCACAAAACAAAGGTATAATCAGTATGGTTCTATATAAACATGGTGCCAGTCCCCAAAAAATGCACAATTGCTCACCCACCCACCCAAGATATTTTCTGTGATTCCATGGCAGTTGTGCCAGTAAAGAAAAATGCTTAGTTGGAAGTGTGTGCATGTATTGCAGTTGAACAAGGTCGGCCTGTCAAGCAATTAATCTCCAAAGTGATAATATTAGTATAAGAACTGTGATGGACTCTCATTGTTACTGACATGAGAGAATAATTGAAGTGGAACAACAGCTGTTAGATGAAATGACCTAGAATAATATTTTTCTCGCAAAATACAAATGCATATTTGTTGTGGTTCTTTATTTTGAAATCACAGCTGTGCTGACTGTTGGTCCTGGTGTTGCTAGAATAGTGATTGCAACAACTATCATAAGTACACAGTATTATATTGTGTCCACTATAAAGATGCCATCGGGTACTTGGGTACCTGCTCATTAATTAACCTGGATAATGAACAGCTGGATACCATTTTAAAAAAAATTATTCCAGGTTCAGATGTAGACACAGTATTATGATTACATTTCGAGGCTCTTGTCATGTGAGCATTTGTTCATCATCACAGGGCTCGTATGATTGCTTACAGTTTACTTGTCATACATGTACTTTATAATAACACAGTAATACAATCCTTTCTCATGCAACCTATTTAAGAATCAGTTTTGATATTTCAAGCTAGACCATCCTGACTTCGTGCCCATTCATGATTCGTGCATTTTTCTTGCAACTTAAGCACACTTATTTTGAAATTAACTAGGTCAGTACCTTTTGTCGACAGCGACAGTAAGTACTGATTAAAAAATATTCGTCAAAATAAAATTTAAATATGTACTACAATTCAGACAAAAGAAAGCACAATATAAATGTCTGGTTTAACTAATGCCATTTTTTGCCCCACGTTTGTGGCCCTGGAGCAAGTGTTAGCTGTTCAAGTCAGGGCTGTCATTCACGTTTGTTTACTGGACCTTTTTTATTAGTGGGGAAACCCAAGACGTATTTTTTGTCACAACAAAGACAACACAAAAACTTGGTTACCCTAACATGCACTTCTTATACCATGTTAGGAAAAAATTAACGAAATGGACAACTATACAGAAGGAAATTTTTCACTGAAATATTTAAATATAAGGAAAAAATATCTTTGTTATTTAATAACATTGAAAAAAATATAAAAAATTCACCAGGCGTATAAATGTGGTAATTTTTGCATGAATTTTACATGAAACGGTTCCAAGAAAACATGTTTTTTTTAAATGTGAAACCACTTGTCCTAGATTCATTCTGTTTTGACACTCCAGTCTAAATTGAAAATAAATGATGCCAGATATAATTTTAGAAAAACAACAAAAAACCGGATGTATCGATGTGACTGATGGATGTTATATGACTGAGAAATGTTAGAGGAGAGGGATTTTGTATAACTTAAAAACATGTTGCACCGGACCGTCATTAAGGAAGGAACCATGGCAGGTTGAGGATAATACAACAATCATCATTTGTGGACATTGTGACTATTTGTGAAAGTTACTGTAGACATGTCGACTAGTTAAAGTGAATGTTATGCATAAATAATTTATCAATTTCTCATGTGTTTATACTCTTGTACTAACTACTAATCCAACATGAATTTAGCTGATTTGTGACAAAAATTTTAACTGCAGATCCAAGTAAGTACCATATTAAATGTATGTTTTTCATACAGTTTTCTGTAATTATGGCATGTGATATATAGATTACTCTTTTTATGCTCAGATTAAACTTTCTTTGCCACTTACATTAGTAATAATTATGCTTATACCACTCTTGGGGATTGGCACATGTGAATCTACAACAAAGCAGTTCAGGTTCACATTTAATACAGTTTCCCTTTGATCAGGTACCCGAGTAATCGATTATTAGGACTGACTTTTACCCAGTAGAAATTTCCCCAAAGTTTGACATCTTTAGTCCAGTAATTTATTTGGGCTGGAATTTATTTCTTCAAATTTATTTAATTCAGTGATTTTTTTTTCTCTGAAAAAAAGAGTGCTCATAAAAAATAATATTCTTGGACAGAGAAATTCACAGGGATTTATAGTGAATTCAAACCAGGAATTATATTACTATATTTAAACAAATGACTGTTGGTACAATACCATGATAAAATTCACCACAGATGCATCAAGGCTTTCATTGTTGGATTTAATTTGCATTTCCAATAAAGTTTATTCAGAATTGTTATTTTATAGGACTTGCATCGGTAATTTTAGGATTATTTGGGATTTAATTTGCAATACCGCAGGTTCCTTTTTTTAAACATTTTCACTTTGTATTCATTGGAAATAAATTATTTGTTGAATTTTACAAACCTTATTGCTTTTTACTCTTCTCTATTACTTATTTTAAGAGCATAGACACGTAACAGTGTACAGAGTATTGATAACCTACTTTATCCCATGCCTTTTCAGGTGGAGAGGTTTTGTCTGTGGCCCAGCCATTCTTGGAGCAGCAGATGCACCCAACTGTCATCATAACTGCATTCCGACAAGCTTTGGAAGATCTGCTAGAAGTTTTGAAGGAGATATGGTAAGCACTATTTTAAATCTTCAGGAAAATATTTGTTTCTGCTTGAGATACAAAATTTTGGCCATGGTGAAGGTAAGATATGGAGAACATTAACTGAGGAGAGGATCTGAAAGAAAAATTGCTATGGAAAGTGCTTCAGAAAACTGTTCCCTTTTGACCTGTTAAATGTTGACAGACATAGAACATACAAGGCAAGATTTAAGAAAACTACTGATGTGTAAACAGGTCTGCCTTCTTTTTTTTTACCTCACCATTGAAGTTGGGAGAGGATAGAACAGTTTGCCCATTTGTTTGTTTGTAGGCTTCATCAATATTGTATGAAATGGCATGTCTTGTATTCAGAATTGCACTTTGAGCAAGCCCAGGGAACATTCTCTCATCCTAAACTGCTAGTGCTGCACAAAAGTTAACAAATCCACAGTCTTGATCGTTATTGGCAGATGAGGCACATTCAATGCCACCTGACAGTTCAGCCTGAGTGCATCACTGATATACTTGGCAAGATATATGTAATGAAAACTTTGCATCATGAAACCATCATTGGAAAGTGGCATCCCTCATGTGGGACAACTGCAAAGTTGAGGTAGTAATGTGTCAGACATACATACTCGACTTGTGCATACCTCTTAAAGTGTTAACCCTAATCAGATTGCATACACTAACAGTGGAACACATTTTTGTCATGTGTATCAGCTTCACCCATTGAGACAGATGTTTCTGGATGTGAACTCAAAGAACTTTATGTTGATTTACCCCCTGAAAAAATCTTGTACTTGTGTGTGAATGCTTTTTATGACCAGTTTCATTCCATTAAGGATTTTATATATTTAGCCTTACTGGTCAGATACCAGAATATCTTATGGGATTTTATGTTGTTCATTGTCTATCACCTGTCGTCAGATGTCCCTCCATCTGTTTGCAATTGTTTGTTATTGCTACTCTTATTGAAGTACATGGAGGATTATCATGAAACTTTACACACATGTTCATCCCATGGTCTAGTTGGTCGCAGATGAAAATGGTTCTGCTTGTAAATTCAATATGGCCATCTTTAAAATCTTGTTATCACTGCCCTCCTGAATGGATGGTCATATCAACATGGAGTTTTTCACTAAAAGACTTCTTATGATGTCTAGCTGGTCCTAAGTGAAACTGTTGCTGATCTGAAATCCATTATGGTTGCCACTGCAGTTATCTTGAAAGTCTTCTTATTGCAACAAGACCTGAATGGATGGTTATATCAACATGTTTTCACTAAAAGGCTTCTTAGGATGTCCAGTTGGCCATAAATGAAAATGGTGCTGATCTGATGTCCATTATGGCCACCATGGTAGCCATTTTGAAATCTTGTTTTTGTTACTTATCCTGAATGTATGGTCATATCAGCATCGAGTTTTCACTGATAAATGTATGATGTGTACATAGATCTAAATGAAAATATTGCTGATCTATGATCCAACATGGCTACCACAGTGGTCATCTTGAAAATCTTATCTCTACTTCTCCTTTATGGATGGTTATATCAGTATGGAGTTTTCACTAAAAAAAACTTCTATGATATCTAATTGGTTCTAAATTATTAAAATGGTGCCGATCTTGAAAATCTTCTTATGGCAACTCCTCCTGAACAGAATGTTATATTGACAAAGAGTTTTTCCTAAAAGACTTCTTATTATGTCCTACTGGTTTAAAATAAACATGGTGCTGCTCTGACGTCTAATATGGCCATTGCAAAGTGTCCATCTTAAAAATCTTGTTATTGCTTCTTCTCAGTGGATTGTCTTATGAATATGAAGTTTTCACTAAAAGACTTCATTTGGTGTCTTTTTGGTCTCAAGTGAAAATGGTGCTGATTTGATTCCCACTATGGCTGCCACTGCATGAATCTTGAAAAGTCATATCTTGTAAATATTGTAATTTCTACTCCTCAAAATGGAGGACTATATCAGTAGACTTTTTTGAGACTTAACTGATCCTTTAACGAAAATGGTGCCAGTCATACATCCAATATGACTGCCATGATGATTGTCTTAAAAATCTTGTCACTACTTCTCAGGAATAGATGATTATTATGGCATTGGGATTTCATCAAAACACTTAAAATGATGTCTATGTTGCCCAAAATGAAAATGATGCTAAACTGATGTCCAATATGTGTACCTCAGCAGTTGATTTGAAAATCTTACCACTGAAGAATATCAGAGATGTTTTCAAGGCTTGACAGTTAGAAGGAAGGAAGGTTCTTATCTTGAGTTACTGGAAATTCTCACCCTTATCAAACTTAACTTTTAAATGGCACCATATAGCCAATATTGTGCTGAATATCAGAGATGGTTTTAGTGTGAGACAGTTAGAAGGAAAGAATGTTTTTATATTCAATTGCTGTTGTGTCAGTCCCTTCCTTCTTGTTTGTCTTTAATATACATTTTACATAATTTAACATCTTACCTTTTATTTTTGTAATGTATTTTGGGAAATTCTTTGTTTTTATTATACCCTTTGCAAACTTGACATTTAATTTGCTCCATATAGTCCATGTTATACTTTGGTGCCATTAAATGCTAGTACATACATACATACGTTATTGTGCCCGTAAAATCTTGGACCCTATTTCACTTACACCTATCAAAACTGGTATGTAGATGCATCTTGGAGAGAGTAATTCAACAATACCAAACTAGGTCGCTTTGACTTAATTTTGTATACTTGAATGACTCACATATTTTCAGCTGTTTGCTAACACCCTTTGCATCTTTGAACCTATTTCACCTTCACTGATGAAATTTATGATCTGAAGGAGAGTAACTCGAATATGTTAACTAGGTCAGTGAAACCTGGTTTTCATGTTTAAGTGACATTTGAATTTTGTTGAGAGACTAAAGTACCTGGGTGGTAGAGCACAAGATGTGTAATCCACGGGTTGCAGTTTTAGTAATTGCGCAGGCCAGCTTTGCTTGCCGGCCTGGGTGTGATGCAAGCAAAGGCTTTTAGCTCCCAATTTCTTGTCATGATATAGCCAGTAATGTGTTAAAAGTGCCATTAAAACTAGCATGAACAAAAACAAACTAAAAATAAAATGTAACATTTTGATCCATCTGTTCATTAAACCCATAATATCTCCAACCACATTTTACCTAAGCTTATAAAAATTTGTTTATTACTCTTAGGGTACCTCAGCTGAACAGTAGGGTAATGACTTTTTTCTTTTCCAGCTATCATTAATTAGGCCTTCATTATCTTGGTTCCAATTTCACATATTCACATGAAGATTGGTATGTGGATGCATTTTAAAGAAAGGAACTCGGCCATGTCAAAATTATGTCGGTGTGGGTTGGTGGTTCTTCCCGGGATTTTCCAGGGTTCTTCCTCCACCAATTATACTGGCCGCCATGTATAGCCTATCTTGTGCTGAAAATGGTGTTAAACCCTACAACAACAACAACATGTCAGTGTGACCCATATTTCACTCTTGAATACCTTTGTATGTCAGTTTATCCGTTGTCGTACCTTTATTATCTTGGACCCTATTTCACCTACACTTACAAAATTTGTATGCTCATACATCTTGAGGAGAGTAACTGGGACATATAAACTCACACATACTTAAATAAGGTCATTGTGACACAGTTTTCATGTACGAGTGATTTTGCATTCTTATTACACCAGCAATGCTGTAGACTGCTTCACCGTCAGTCATAATTATTGAAGTGTGGATGAATAAATAAACCATATAAATAAACAAAATTTTAAAAGTGACATCAGCTATTCATTTATTACACCTTCAATATCCTGTTTTAATATCAGTAATACATCTCAGCTATTATTGGATCGCTTTCCTTTTCCTAGACTCTCAAGTCCCCAATGCAAGCTAATTATTTCCCTAGTTTTAAAACTTTGTTTTACACTCACCCCTTTCGATGCCCAAAATAGCTTACTGTTTTTACTAATTTTCATGCTTAAGTGACTTGCATATTTTCAGCTATCTGTTACACCCTAAGTATCTTGGACCCAGTTTCATTACATTAAAAAATGGTATGTGGATGCATCTCAAGGAGAGTGACTCAACCATGCCAAAAATATGTCACTATGATCTAATTGTTCAGACTTTGGTGACTCTTGTATTGTCTTCCATAACAGTATGTATATTATTGACTACACCAGATGTGCTTTGTTAGCAAGGGGATTAAAGTTTATATAAACATCTTGTTTAATTTAGACTTTCTCCTCTCAAAATACACTGTATTCTAATCTGATCTGTTTCTTTATGACTCTAGCAAGACTGCTGGATGGTAGTTTCAATTAAATTTTTCATGATAATTCCATAATGTTTATCATGGGCCTTAACATTTGTGCATTTTGATGATGCAGGGTTAAGCCAGTAATAAGTAGTTCACAGCTGTAAATTGTACCAGAGACATTGGTTCACATATTACCTGCAAATCAAGAATGCCCTGCCCTTATATTTACTTTCCATTTTTCTTATTTTAATTTGGGTTATTCTTGTTCTAGGGATTATTGGTACTTCTTGCTGTAAATTAATATACTGTTAATGTCTTTCTAGTGTTCCAGTTGATACAAGCAATAGAGAGGAAATGTTGAAGATTGTGAGGAGCTGTGTGGGAACAAAATTTATGGGCAAATGGTAAGTTACACAGTGATTCCTGGGTAGTGTGGCACTTTAACTTTACATCAGTTTTATTTTTGTACTAGCGGTAACAGATAGTAAAAATCATTGTGTCCATTGTATCATTTTGAAAATGCAACTAGTCCTGCTGTTTTTAACTCAACCTGGTTTTATGGACATGAATGATCAAATTGTGATAGGGATGGCTAAAAACCATGTGGCTTCCTTAGCGGTTTGGTGGAAAAACTGTTTTTGATTTGTCTAGAATGGTTGAGGTAATTTTGATCATACTTGATGAGAGTGCTTCATTGGACATGCTTTATGAAAATTATGATGAGGGTGGCTACCCTAGCATAGATGTGACTTCAGTAGCAAGCTTATATAAAATCAGTTTTCAACTTCTTCCACAAAATAGAGTCACACAGTTTTTTTGATCAGATTTGGAACATGTGTTTCTTAGAACATGTGCTTCCTAAAGTTTACAGGCACATTTTACTTTTACAGCTTTAGAACATATGTTTTAATTAGCATCAAAGAGCCGACTACTGTGCTAAAGTGCCCTGTAATGTTACATATACATGCCATGTTATGATGTGTGCTAATTTGTAATTAAGCACCCAAATTTTCAATCCAGCATGAGGTAAAATATTCATATTTGATGTACAATGCACATGTGATATCCTGCATTCCAAAATCTTGATGAGTTTGCTCATTTTTCAATGTAAAACTACTTTTCTGCCATTTTGGTTAGTACACTAATCATTATTTGTTACATGACATTTGCTCGATTTCCAGTTAAACAGTGCTTAACTATTTCTCCTTTGAATACGTTCCCCAACCACATTAAATTAGGAATATTAGCTTGCTACCTTGTGAATCGAACCCTACTAAAAGATGAAAAACATTTTATCCTATTTTTAATTAAACAAAGGGCAGTAACTCTTTCCCATTATCTCCCTTTGATACCATCAGGTATCGCCAGTTTATAGCTTTGCGGCAGTGCAGAACACATGTAGTGCAATTATGCGGCAGACAAGATTACTGTACTATCTCTGTGAAGGAGTTTCTTATGTGGGCCGTATTGATATTGTGTCAGACTTTTCATTTACATTCAGGACCAAACACCAGATGCTATGTGAAAGTTCAGGTCCAGTATTTATACTTATTTGGACTAGCATGACACCTTTGAAATATATAGGTGTATAACCTAAAATTTACCGGACATGCATTATAATTATATTGGGCACATCTGAGCTTTAACCAGTACAGATTATCTCTGAAAACACTACATTAGGTAACTGAAATATTAATCACTGTATAGACACAAAGACGTAACAAATAACGTGAATTAAGACAAGAAATAAAGAAAGAACCAAATTTTAGTTTCCCAGAACTTGAGTGAATAAATTGCAAATTTAGACAAGAAATAAAGAAAGAATCTAGTTTTTTTTCCAAGCTCATGAAGATTCCCATGTAATAATTGTCAAATACTGCCCTTGACAAATCATGCTGAGTCATTGAAGCCCAGATCCCCATGTAACAAGTATCAAATACTTTGGTTTAAGATGAGAAATTGAACAAAGAAACAAGTTTATTTTTCAAAGAAAAATAAATCAATTTGCAGATTGATATAAAAACTTCTTTGTTACAAATAACAAATAACAGATGTTTTGTAGTTGAGCATTGTAGAACAGAACAATTTAGAAATTCTTTCTTTGTCAAAACATTTGTGGTCTGGAATGAGTGTTGTGTGTGCATCAACAGTGGAGAGTTTCAAGACAGCTCTTGAGCAGTACTACTAACTCTTTGGCGGCTCTCTTTTCTAGTGCAGTTTTATGCTGTAACTGGCCCTGCATTGTATACATTCAGATTCAGAATATGTATTTGTTACCATAATGAGGAACTTTGCACAGAAAGTATTCATGACACAGTATATGAACAAGATTTGAGTCCCATTTGAGTTGCAGAACAAAAGCTACACAGCTGTGTGAAATGAACTCAGTTTATTAACATAGCAGTCTGTAAGTATTATTTATTTCTTAAATAATGCTAGTAACAATGTAGACTCATTGCAATGAATTCAGTGTTTCACAAGGGTATTGGAAGTTAGTCTACTGTAGTGCAATGATCCATTCCTCAGATTCACGTGGAAAAAAAAACTTGTTTTGATTCTACCTTAAAAAATGCACCCCCTGCAGAAAATGGATAAAATAGGTATAATAAGTATGCATTGTACATACCAAGATACAGTGAATACATACTGTCCAATGTTAGCTTAGGATCTGAAAGTCTCTGAATCCCTGCTACATACAAATATTGCAATTACAATGTAACTTTTGAGTAAATAGTAAATATTCAGATTATCCCATCTGTGCAACAAAAAAACATTGACATAGGTTACAAGATGGAAATGACAATCGATGAAAGAAGCGGGCCAGTTATGTAAATGAAGAATTTGGTACATATAAAAACTAAATAAAGGTGCAGATACATGTACTGTGGCAAGATCATGGGGGTGTGACACTTGCAGAACATAAAGCATTACGGACAGAACACGACCCCTTCCCCCACCTTTTCAATTTTTTAGACTTGCCCACTAGGCAACTACCTTGCAAACTTGAGATTGCCTGAGACAAATGTGAGCTTGTCCTGGGAGTCTGACATGTAGATTTGTAAATCCCTAATGTCAAATATGCTCAGACCTGTGTTGTAAGCCTTCTGCCATGAAAGACCACATGTCGTGAGAGACCACAGTCTCAGTGCACAGAATAATCAATAATAGAGTTCTTACCTGTAATGAGAGACCATCTGACATGAAGGACCAGCTTTTATTGGTGGAAGGGGTGGTCTCTCATGTCAGGTTCTACCATGCCACACTTCCCAATGGCTGGAAATTGTCCAGACACAAGTAAGTAGTAATTGTCCAGATACGAGTGTTTTTCAACCCAGAATAACTGCCTTGTGATTACACTTGACTTTTTGTATAAATCTTTGCAGGCTAATGATATCAAGCCAGCTTGAGCTGCTTGTTATTTCACCTGGCCGAGGTCATACGAGTTTATTGCATGGTTTATCCATCCATCCACATTTTCTGTTTTCTACTTCTCAGATACTGCTGTTAACAATTTGGATAAAACTGTGCAAGTATATTCCTTAGGATATGCTGTATCAAAATTGTGCTCAGGGTTGCTTTCCTAGTAATGATGTGGCTTTGTGTAACAACTATACATAATATTTGTATTATGGGTAATGAAAGGGCAGTGAAGTGCCCTGCAGTCACCGGATTCTGAATGGAAGACTCCATATGGTGGCATTAAATATTATACAAACTGGCATCTTGTATATATGTAGTAAAATCTGTGGAATGAAAACTCCTCAAAAACATTTAGGAACATCAAACCCATCATTGGCATCTCACAGACAGAACAAATGGCAGAGCTGATGTGGTATTGTACTTGATCATGTATAGAACACACATACATCACCCATGCATGCATATTGGAGTTTGAACCTTGACCAGAGTGCATACTCTGCTATTGTACACTGTTGAACACATTTTTAATGAGTCTATCAACTTCATGCTTTGAGTTTCTGGGTGTGACCACAATTAGCAAACATGATAATGTTCCACTTGAGAAAATCTTGGACTTTTTGAAGGAATGCAGTTTAATTAGTTTAGCCAATCTAGACCTAATTATTTTATTTATTACCAAAATCTTCTATTTTATATACCTTTTACAGAATTATAAAATCACCTATTATCTTTTATCTTGTGATACGTATGAGTTTCCAAAAATGTTTGCATTCTTATCTTTACATTTTTATAGTACTTAATTGGCATCATATAAGTAGTAATTTGCTCATATGCCAGTAAATCCTATACACACACATTTTTCAAAAAGGCTGAGTCCATTTTGTTAAACATTGCAGGAAGATTTCTTAATATATGCTCTATACAAATTTTGTCTGGGGTTGCATCACTAGCAGTGATGTGGTTTTGGCAACAGCCATATGGAAAAATCAGTTTTAACATTTTTCCAAGTAATGGTTGAGTAAACTTTGCTCAGACTTGCTAGGAATGTTTCTTATGACCTACTTTATCAAAATTGCATCATGGGTAGCTCCAAAACAACAGTGCCTCTGCAACCATTTGGAGAATCTAATTTCAAGTTCTCCAGAATGGCAGAGCCAGTTTTGATCAGACATTTATGGGGACAAGCTTTGATCCAGTGAAGATATTTTAACTTCAGCCTGCATATCTTGACTTGAGACTTTCTTATATGTTCACAGTTATACCCACTACCTCATCATCCTCACAAGGGATAATGTAAGAGAGTGGTTTGTTTGCTTGTCCCTAGAGATGAGATATTTTGATAAACTTTATTTTGGTACACCCCTTATTAAGTCCTTAGCTCAAAGGTCAGTGTCAGTAGTATAAAGGTCATGAGATGGTTGTATTGTGTATCACTATAGACTCTTCAGCAGTGTGCTATGGGTGAGATGTAGAACAGGTGGGAGTATATTTACACGAGCAAATTGTTCACCATTCTTTAGTTTCCAATTTTAATGCTAGGTTAACAGTACTTTCTTTTCTCCAGTTAATACCTATTTGAGGAAGAGGTACATTGTGTCCCAAATTAGTTTTCGCATTGTGCCTATCAGTGGCAGCATTTAGAGCTAGAGCTTTATGTTTTTATTGACTCCTCCCCTACATGTCTACAGTGTCTTAATGAGTTCAAGAAGGTCGATTCATCACAATTACCCCACCATGAACTGTCACATGAGTTGAAATTTTTTTGTTAAATGATTGAATGCATCACTCTTCATATATCCTTGTCAAACAAATATTTATCAGGAAAACCAACATAACATTTTCATTACTTAAAACATAAAGCCATCACCTATGAAATGGTCCTACGGTAGTTCATTTAATTGTATGTGGAGTTGCAATGTTAATTTGAAAACATCATTGGTTATCTATTCTTTCAAGTGTGACTTGTTTGGCAGGTCCAGATTGGCTTGTGAAATTGCTTTAGATGCCACATCAACAGTAACTCTAGAAGAGGGAGGGAGAAAGGAAATTGATATTAAACGATATGCCAAAGTAGAGAAGGTAAGTGCAATATCAGCCAGAACTTTTTAATTATTTCCATAGTGTCTCATAGAAATATTACTGGATTATATGTGATGTAAAGCATCCTTATTTGCTGTTTTAAGATGTTTGAAAATTTGATGAAAAGACAATGAAGATATCGTTTATAAATGTTTTTAAAACTTACTAGTTAATATTGTCAATCAGTCAGTGACTGTGAAATGCACAGAAATTTTAAGTTTTCAATAATTTGCCTTCACCAAAGTTTGTGGTTAGCTTACAGTTGTAGTTAGAAGAAAGCCTGTTGATTTTGGGGGACATGACACAGAAACCATGGCACTGAACAGGGGTAATATCGAGGACAATAAATCTTTACTCCAAAGATAGTTAATTGGGAATTTGATTGCTGTTTGCTTAAATACTTAAATTCTCTAGTTTAGAATAAATTGGACGTTAAAAGCTAGTGAAATAATTCAGTCGTTTATCATGTATGAATTGTCTTCAGTTTTTCCCACTCCAACCAAGTTACATTGTGAAATCGATGTGTACATTTTTCTTTGTCCTTTAATTGCTTTTTTATATCATTTATTTTTAGATAGCCATCACATTTCACTGAATAATTACTTGGGAGATACTGCCCTGTTTTCCATGCAGTCTGTCTTCAGTACTTAATGTACATTTTGTTCATATTGAATTTGTAGATAAAGTCAGACAGTAGCACCTACATTCATATGATTATTAGTCTGAATTCAAAAGAAAATGTTCTCAGGACCCTCAAAATGTCAATTAGTTAGAGTCGAATGATTGAGTTCACTGTGTTTTCAATGCAGAACAGCAGTGAGGTATGAGGGGATAGGGGATTGGCCAATAAACGAAAGTAGACCTAAAACAGATGAGAGAAAAACAGCTAATTTGAATGCTTTAATAACATTGAGGAGTATTCTAATTTTGTCTGAATACTTGACATGAATATTCTATTGGGAAAGTTTGATATTCATTGCAGCTCAAATTAAAGTAAAAATATGACGGTGTTCTGACATGACCTTTCAAAGATGGCTGCTGTTATTGAAGATAGTAAAATACATAAATGACTTTTCACATATTGAACTAAGTCAATATGATGGAAAGCATAAAAGCCTTTAATACTTGTAAAAATGATGCAGATGTGCCATCAGATATATGGCCATCTTTACTAGCAATAAAAGAACCTTAGATGACTTACTATTCGAAAATGAGTTTCTGAATTTGGCAAAATTTAATGGGAAAGGTCTTGGCATTAAAGCCTTGTATGCAAATGATGCCAATCCACCATCTAATGTATTTGCTAGAACTATCCTTTTTTTTTAAAGAAAAACCTTTAAAAGACATATGTAATGTATCTCCTTTTATTGCATTGCCCCGAGACACTGTTTCCATTCCAAGTTAACTATTCTCAGCTTTCCAGAATTGAAAAGAATATGACCTGAGTCTGAGTCCTTAATCACAGCTAATATATAGATTGCTGTCCTTGTTTTTCTTTGGATGATGTATGAATTACAGGTGTAGCCAATATGTTTGTATAGAAGTTTGTTACTTTAAAAGAAATTATTGTCCATTCCAGACAAGCTGCATAAATTCTGAAAAATGTAGACTTTTCTTTTTTATTTGTTCTTTTTATGTTTTGTTTTTGATCAGAATAGTCTTGACTTTTCAAGTAGTCATTGTTACATAGGATTGCATAAAGGTCACTGGTGTTCCTGTTCTCACAGGAGGTAGCTGTTTGTGTAATAAAATCGATTCATGTATTACAGTTGTGGTAGTAAATGAGATGGTTGCTCATAGCAGAAGTCACTCAAGACAGGTTTTTGCATCATTTTAATTTAATTGCATTTTTTTCCAGATTCCTGGAGGTACAATTGAAGATTCAAAAGTTCTAAAAGGGGTTATGATAAATAAAGATGTAGTTCACCCAAAAATGAGGAGGTAAGTAAATCCACATATATTTATAACCATACATGGTCATATGGCCAGTTGTGTTTATGTTATGGGCCAACATTCTTTATACATCATTCATCATCTGTCCATCACCAGTTGCTTGGTACTGCTCTGGAGGCCTGATTTCAGATAGAGGTTTGCTCATACTTGGCAAACAGACTTGTATATTCAAGATCTCAGATGAATTTGATATTGAGCAAGATCCACATGTTAATTAGGTAATTTTGGATCAATTTGGCTGATCTTGTTGCCACCCTGGAGGTCATATCTTCTGATCTAATTTTGATTGAACTTGGAAGATGGGATTATATCATTGAGATCTCAGATGTGTTTGATAATGAGCGGGATACATGCATGTTAATAATGTGATCTTCATTGTTATCTGCAGATATTTATACACATTTCAGCCATATTTCTGATATATCTACTTATATTGATGACAAGATGATTGAGTTAGTCGACACTCTCAACAATATTTCTGATCAGATTGTGGCATAGGTTGTTAAATAGTCTTATATTTTCAGTGTCTTGGACAAATTTGATTATGAGCAATGGTTATGTATATTTTTGAGGCAGTCTTGTACCTGAATGGTTTGTTATTGCTTTGAAGACTGAATTTCAGTTGGATTTGCTAGAATTTAGTAAATAAACCAGGAGTCATGCTACCTGGCAAAGTGGGTGACAAAGTCACCTAAAATATGTAAACTTTGCCTTCTTCTGTTAGGAAAGCAAAAATGACTTCACCCTGTAATTTTTTTAAAAGTACATTGACAGACCATAGTATTTGAGATGCCCCCTCACCTTTGCCAGTTTAGTTCTTGCATTGTGTTGTAGTGAAATGTATTCATCAAACCATCAAGTAGCTAGTGTTGATATCAGTTACGCAGACAAACAAACTCTTGCACATTCACAGGCATGTGTTTTGAAAGCTGATTGACCATTAACCCTTTCCAGAGTAACAATCACTGCCTGGTTTCCTCTTGTACACTATTTCATTATAAAATTAGTTTGTAACTTAAGTGAATCAGTAATGGGGAAATAATGTTGACATGACTGTGTCTGGGAAGTACCAGTTTATTAGATTGTCTGTTTTCATAAACATTTGGGCAGATATATTCAGAAAAATATACAATTCGTAGAAAGCAAAGCTTAGGTATTATGTTATTGAAGATTTAGCTTTAAACAGTTATGTAGGTCAGAAACATACAGGACATTGCTATCTTGTGGAATTCATGAGAAGCACTATCAGGTCAAAGTTGTTTTCTGACTTGACTAGTATTTGTGAAAATACAATAAAAAGTAGCAAAGCAAATACTATTTAACCAATGCCTAAGATTATTACAAGTATGCAGACAAATAATAAAACCATAAATTTGCAATCCTATCAATGGACTGTTGTAATGAAACTATATAAAGTGAGTGGTTACATTACGAAAACCCCTCCTAATAAAAATAGATACACTCACATGTCTGTGTTGATTCGGTTGGTAAGAAGGGTTTAGTTTATATATCAGCTATAAAGGAGCCATGTCTGTAATTGTATGCATTTCAGTGTGTTATGTATGAATTGTTACGGTAATGTTTTATCTGCAACAAAGAAATTAGGTCGAACATTATGATCTGAAGACGTGTGCATTTGCCCTCATGTACATGGTACAGGGGTTGTTTCAAATGCATTTAGAAATCTCTCAAGTGCCATTATTGTGAACTTTTAGAAAGTGAAAGTAAAAATAAAAAAATCTTTAGGTTAGTTGATTAAACAGTTTTACAATAATGTAATCTGGTTACTCAGTTAAAATTCATTAAAATGTAGTTTGTATTATTCTCTTTTATAGTGATATGGCCAAAATAACTCGGAAAATTTTGTACTTGAAAATTTAGTATTGCTTAAATCCATTGTGCTTCCACTTCTTCCAGTTCTGCCCAAAAGGAGAAGTTGCTTCTCCCTAAAATTCAAGTCTAACTGAACCCCTGATAAACTTGTATAATGATTGTTTTGTAAATAAGCTTGCATCATTGTGGTTTTGGACAGGGTTCATTAATGAGATATGTGCATATTAATGAGTTTATCTTGCATCAGATTGGATGAGGTTACCTTTAGAGTACATACTAAATAGAAATGGTGCCATTCTGATATTATATATGGTCACCATTGCGTCCATCTTGTAGGTCTTGTTACTCTATAAAAGCAGAAGGTTGTACCAACATGCAGCTTCCATCAGAAGACTTCACATCATTTCTTGTCCACCACAGCGGCCAGAATGAAAATCGTGTTCTCACTGAAGAATATTGAAAATGGTTGCAGCACTTAGCAGTTAAAAGAAAGAAATGGTCTTGGCTTGAAAAAAATGGTCTTGTCTTGAATTTCAGGGAATTCTTTTTAGCCATTTGAGCATCAGTTCCTTTGAGGAACTTTTTGTTTAATGCCTCACCATATTATGTTTGGGTGGCATATAGTGTTGCCTTCAATTTTCTGTCCCAGTGGTCAGGTTTTGCATTAGGTTACCTTTCAGGCCTTGTTGTTGGACGTTCATGTTTGGCAGTGTAGGATACATACTTTAAAAGAGTCCTTTTGTATGACTGAGTATCAAATATCAGTAATAATTTCCAACCAAAATTTTGTTGCTTTCCTTTTCTGAGACTGAAAGTCCCCATTCAGGCTACACACTTCTCTCTACCAGTTAGATTTGGAGCATTGGATTGTTCTAGAACTGAAAGAACACAAAACACTCCAACTCAAGGGTCACAGTTTTCAGATTACCTATTCAGATCATTTAGTGTTTATTTTCTAAGTCCTATCTATTTCTAGTGATTTTTTTTTTAGGACATTTTTTGTTGTTGAGCCAGATAGTTAGGCACAAAAAGTGGCCAAACCCTCTACCATCTCTGCTACCATAAATGTAAGTATGACTATTTGTTGAGGCCATCAGTTTCCTTCCTAACTGGCAAATTCATCAGTGCATTGATGTGTTACTGCTATAAAAATGTTACGATAAAACTAGTTTTATTTATGTAATACTTGACTTTGACAGTTGAAATGGTCCAAGTCAAAAGGGAATGGGATTTATAAAGATGGATGCAGTAGTCAGATTGATACTTATTATTTCATTCTTGATCAAACTGCTCCAGTGGCCTAGTGGTTAGAGCGTCTGCCTCGGATTCGGGAGGTTGTGGCATTGATCCTCGGCTGAGTCATACCAAAGACTTATAAAAATGGTACTAACAGCTGCCTCGCTTGGTGCTCAGCATTAAGAGGTTAGTGTTAGGACTGGTCAGCCATAGTGTCAGGATAATGTGACTGGGTGGGACATCATGCTACATGTCAGCGATATGGTGCCCCAATGCTAGACATCACTATAAACTGCCACACTGCAGACATTGTAGCGATATGACTGAAAAATTGTTAAAGCTACGTTAAAAATCCAAATCACACACACACACACACACACACACACACACACACACACACACACATTCTTGCTCATTCCAATGCTTCAGTTTTAATTACAGGAAGGATTTCTATAACATGGATGGGGAATTTTAGCAATGCATTAGTATCAGACATGTATCAATACTGCTTTCTCAGTTGAAACTAGGCTGTGCTATACAATCCAGTGGACTGTATTGCTACAAAGACAAGTTTTAAAGATAAACTAGGAATACAAGTTCTTGCCAATTCACAAATCACACAATGAAGTTGAGGTCATTATGATAGAAAATTGCTTTTCTATATAAGTTAATAAACACTTTCTCTTTCAGGCGTATTGAAAATCCTAGAATTCTTCTTCTTGACTGCAATTTAGAATACAAGAAAGGTGAAAGCCAGGTATGTTATTTTATCAATGTAAATTATTTTATATGAATTTGTTCTTTGGATACATTACCAGATTAAAATAATGTTAGGAAATAAACTCCACAACCTCTTGTGTCTAGATCTCATGGAAAGCAAATAATGTTGTATTTCCCATCTATATATTGTATAGATAATGAAAATATCATTTATGGAGAGAAACTCTTCCAAGATGCCATGTAATTCTCCTTGCCACTACTAGATGACCATTTATATAATGAATGTTTTTCAATTTAAGCTTTAACTGCGATAGGATCGTCATTGCTTTACTTGTGCCTTTTGATAAAGTTCAAGTCATAAAGATCATGTAGGCATTCAGTATTATTTCAGTAATGGGTATAATGTGATTAGACATACCTTTAATTGGTGATTATTCACTTTATTATGATCCTCAAACATCCACATTGCTTTGCGAGGTCAGTATATACATGCCTACAAAAATATGTTTGGCAAAACCAATGTTAAAGTACATGGACATTTTTGGATGAGGTCAGTCTAAAGGTTTGATCCTGTACAATCCAGATTGAATGTCATATGCTGTGGTGTGACAGTGAAAACTGTGCATGTTGAAAAGAAATTTGTACTACCCTGTGTGACAGAACTAATGCCCTCTTTATTGCTCTTTGTCATTGCTGCTCCACCTTGGAGGATTGCCATGAAACCAAAGACTCATCCCAAGGTCTACTTGGTACTAAACAAAGATGTTGCTTCCAGGCATTCCATATAGCTGCCACAGCAGCCATCTTGAATTTTCTTGAATTACTACTACTTCACCTGAATGGATGTTCATGTTGATAGGGTTTTAACTAAAAGACTACTTAAGAAGTCTAGTTAGTTTTAAATGAAAATTAGCCACCATGGCAACCATCTTGAAAACCTTGATACAAATCTTTTTGCAAACCTTCTGAATGAAAAGTCATATAGACATGGGGTTTTCACAAGAAAACTTTAGTCTGGTTGGTCCTAATTGAGAATAGTTCTGCTTGGACATCAAGTATGTCTACCACAGTGGCCATCTAACAAGATTTGCTATCACTACTTAGGAATGGATGATCATTTGAACAAAGGGGGCTTCACTGAAGGACGTCTTATTATGTGTAGTTGGTCCTAAATGAAAATTGTGCTGATCTGATGTACAATGTAACTGCCACATGAGTCACCTTGAAAAATGTTGCCACTTCTCCTGAACAGAAAGTCATATTGACATGGAGCTTTCATCAGATTCATCTGATTGACCCTAAATTAACATGGTTCTGCTTGAACATCCGATATGACTAGATTGGTATCTTTCTTGAAGATTTTATGATTGCTACTTCAGAATGGAAAGTCATCAGGATAGGATTGTTACCAGAACACTTCTTATGATGTCTAGTTTGTTCTAAATGAAAATGGTGCCTCCTGTACATGCAGTTTGACCACCACAATCTTGTCACTGAATGGATGCTCATTAAAAAACATCTTGTGATGACTGGTTGGTCCTGAATGAAAATGCTGCCAATCTAACATTCATTGAGCCACCATAGAAGCCATTTTGAAAATATTTTTCTTGCTACTTCTCCTGACATTATCACTGGAAAACATTAGTCTTGATATTCCACATGGCAACCACACTGGTCATCTTAAAAATCTTATTGATACTCCTTCTAGACAGAAAGTCGTATCAACAACATGGGTTTTCACCAGTAGACTTCTTTTGATGTCCAGTCAGCATTTTCATTTTTTTCTCTTTAGCTGTTTTAAGATCAGAGTAATAAAACTTCATACATATATGTATCTCTACTAGATTTGGTGTCAGGCGTCACAGTTTTGGGGCCACAATTTCAAGGTTAAGGTGGCAGATCAAAATTTTGATTCTGCGTTTCCTTGGGGGTCATCATTTGGTCCAAGGCCCATTCTGGAACTGAAAATTTTGTTGGGTGACAGTTACTCCTCTATTTGAAAAATGGTGGGAATGTCTAAATATAGGAGGTATTTTTAATGAAGCAGTAGTGGGAAGGCATGAAAATGTGATGCATGTTTTTTGGGCATTCATCTGATTTTTCAGTGCAGTTATTAAAGAAATGCAATTATTTTAGAAATTAACATGACTCCTGCAAATACATATTTAGAATTGACTTCATTGGTTTGTTTTACAATTTGACCTGAAATGGCCTATAATGAACTGTTTTAATATTGATGCTCGTTTGATTTGATGTATGTATTGAAAGTTATACTATGTTAATTCTTTCAGACTAATATTGAAATAAGCAAAGAAGAAGATTTTTCGTAAGTATAATCATAGCTATTTGTTGTGACCTAATGTAAAAGATTGGTGTTCAAGACAGAAGACACAAATTTACCTGCAAAGAAACTTTAAAATATGCAAAGTCGTCCTTTGATTCTGTAGGCATAATATCTGGAGAAGTAATTATGATGTGATTATAGATAGAAAAGCCATTCTGTGAATATTCTTCGCAAATACAGTTGCAATATACTGCAGTGAAATGAGTTATGCTTAGCTCAATGAACAGTTGAGTACAGGTAACGAAATGTATGCTGATTTTTATGCCCACTATACTTGAACTGGAGGGGTGTGTGTGGGAATCTTGGTTTGATTATACCTATCTACATCTATCTCTCCATCCTGAGAAGCTTGCTAGCAAGATCGTACAAACATAGACAAATGAGATTTGGGTGACATATTTGTATATATATGAGCAGAGATGCTTCCAAAGTGTAGGATAGCAGATCTCAAACAAAAACCATTGAGAGTCGAGAAACTTTTAGAATGCAAGGGGCGGTGGGGGGGCGGGAGATGACATAAATTATGTTTGGTGCATGTGATTTGATGTACTTGATACATAATTTAAATATTTTTTTACAAATTCAGGATGATGAGATTATGATCATTTTGTTGTTTGCCCATATCTTAATCTTATACTGACCAAGATTATTATTGCTTGAATACATGCACTTTTATGTTTGAGATCTGTTGTAGTATTGCAGAAACTGTCAATGATTTCTGATTGAATTGACCTCTAGTTGGTTATAGCAAATTGATCCATTGATCAGCCATTAGGGAAATATACACCAGCAGTGAGTCTTGTCAAAAGAAAGGAGAACTGTTTTGTTGAGTAAAATTGGGAAGACCAAATGATTGGTTACAGAAGGAGAAGGAAAGGTTTGCTTACTTGACTATCACTGAACATAGTGAATAAAGTGGTGGACATAGAAATGGCTGGTACTTAATCATTTATGCCTTCCGAAAATTGAAATCCTTGGTACTAAATATTCCACCTGCATTCTTTTGTAATAACACACCAAACCAAAACCAAACCATGTTAGCATCATTGAGTGAAAACCATTTGACACAGATGAATAAAATTTAGCAAGGATATTTGTGTTGATATTTAGATAATTTAATTGGGCTTTAATGCAATTATTGTGATATTTCACATTTTTATATATTTTTAAAATTCTTTTTGACTTAGATATTTTGGTTTGCAGTTGGTGGCATAAATGTTTTACAAACACAAGTCATGTTTACAGGTGATATTTGATTGAAAAAGAGGCTTTGTCATATTTTAAAAAGAGATTGACAAAACACAATTTGATTTATACACCCTGCTTTGCATTGATTTATTTTGAACCCACATTATTGGCAAGAGAGACCTAGCTGTGACAGCAGCTACAGACACAACAGTCTTGCTAAGGTTTTGCTTAAAGTTTTTCTTGTGAAGATAGACTACATGCATGCTCTAGTCTCCTCTGCGAGATTGTTTATTTCTGAATGAGAAGATTGCCATTATCATTAATTCCACAAATTGAATATTAACTAAATGCAGGTTCTCATTGATGTTTATTTCACTGCACTGGTATTACAGGAAAATTTTGAAAATGGAAGAAGAATTTATTGAGAAGATGTGTGCTGATATTATTGCTTTGAAACCTGACCTGGTGATAACAGAGAAAGGTGTGTCAGACCTAGCACAGCACTTCCTTGTCAGAGCTGGCATCAGCTGTATTCGTCGTGTCAGAAAGACTGACAACAACAGGATAGCCAGGTAAAAAGGGGTTGATTTTAAAAAATCATGTCCCACAATGGCAGTGGACCTAGATTATGTTATAACTCTCATCATCATCGATTCTTGGTCTGTGTATTTGTACATCTTCAAATCATTTAAAGAAAAGTCATGGAATAGGACAATATATAAAAGAAATACTAACATATACATTGATCAGATTTATATGGAAACTTTGTTGGTGACAAAGGCATAGTGATGGTGTACATGTTCCATTTTCCCTTTCCAGTAACAAGATTAAAAGAAGCCCACAAAAAATACCTGCTATTATCTAGACAAGGGTTATTCATTTTGAATTTTGTTTTGTATAAAGACACCTACATGTGTTCACTTGAGATAAAAGACCTAAATCTTCATCCACAACAAATGTCATCTCTTCTTGCCGGCATTAATAAATCTGCTATGTGCATTGGTGTAGGATAAGGAAATCTCACCATAATGGTCAGAATTTGGATGCAGGAACAAGGCTTACACTGCAGCTTTAACAGATCTTTTGGGTCCAAGACAAGTAATATCATAATATCAATTTCATGTCATCAGTTGGAGAAGGTGTGTTTAACATGATTTTCTTCCTGATTTTCATTGTGTAGAACGAGAAATCTGGGCATCTTTCTGCAATAGTGGCAGCATTTGTATTGAAAATATGTTCAAGTTTGTTGAAAGTTACAGAGTAAGATCCTGGCACCATTTGCAGTTTGGACAGAGTTTTACACCTAACTCCTGTTCTGTTTTTAAAAAATACTAAATGTTGTGCCATCTTGTTAAAATCCTGTTTCGTTTTGATTTTCCAGAGCAACTGGGGCCACCATTGTTAACAGAACTGATGAACTGAGAGAGGAAGATATTGGAACAGGATGTGGACTTTTTGAAATCCAGAATATTGGAGATGAGTAAGTATTTCTCCCTATATCATTCATGATAGGATAGTTATACATGTAGGACTTGAAAAATGCATGTCATTTAAAGCTTGTATGGAATATAAACTTGTCACTTTCAATGAACTGTGTTTTGAGCTGTTTGTTATACTGTCAACCTGTGGAAATATTTGTACAGCATTTATTAGTTCTCAGGTCATTCATCTTAATGGAATTCACGTAATTTGCTTTGAATTTTTCATCTTATGTTGGCTTGCTAAATCCAATAGATTCTTGAGAAAAATGCCCAGGATTGATGATGATGAAGGGTTGGATAAAGACCTTTTCCTATGTCCTTTATATACATGATTTTGTGGAAATCTCAATTCAAAATACAGGACAGATTTTTTCTAGCCCTTGGATTTCAAGGAAAGAAAAGCAAATGGATAGAGTTTTTGTAAGAATTGATGCATAAATTGTAATGCTGACATTTGCTTGTAGGTACTTCACATTCCTGACTGAGTGTAAGAACCCGAAGGCCTGTACCATTCTGCTCCGTGGTGCTAGCAAGGACATCTTGGCTGAGGTGGAGAGAAATCTACAGGATGCCATGAATGTTGCCAGAAATGTCATGCAAGAACCTCTCCTTGCCCCAGGGGGTGGGGCAACTGAGATGGCATTGGCCCATGTAAGTTTGAAAGGAGTGACCTCTCATGCAGAGGTGTAATGAGTAATGAAGGAACAATAGATATTGGAGGATCAGTATTTGTATGGTTGATATATGGCCACCATGATCTCGTGACGTAGTTGGTACACCATGACTTAAAGTAATGATGTGACTTTGTAAAATATTTGATCACATCTAGTAAATGAAACTATGGGATTTGCTAAATAAATGAAGTTGAGCACGATATCACAAAAATTAATAAACTTGGAGCTATAAAATTTTAAAACTTTATTATGGTCATAACTAGATAACTTGGTTAGATTTTCATGCCATTTAAGCTTTGCTTTAATTGTACACATTTTAAAAAAAAACTTTTAAGCGCAATTTTGTAAAAACTGTTTCGGTAGATAAATGAAATCTGGCATTCATATTTGTATGCCTTTGCAGATGACCTAATTAGGAATTACATGCATTTATAGCACTTATTTAAATTTAACCAAATTTTTTTAAGATTTATATTTTGGTTAGTGGGGGCAAACATGGGTTACAAGTCTAGTTTTAATATGCCTGTCATAAGACTGAGCCTATCATGTTAGGATGTTTTGTCTGGCTTTATGCTGTCTGTCTGTTCATTTGTTTCTGCAGAAGAACTTGAGTTGTCCATCATCTATCATTACCAGACTTTTTAAGTAGCTTGCATTTGGTAGGTGAAGAAGAAACCTATTGATTTCAGGTTCAAAAGGCCAGAGATCAAAGATACAAAGACTGAAAGAATGAAAGCTTTCCACACAATAACTTGACTTCTATTTGTACATTGCGTTTAAGAAAGATGGATATTTATGTTGGGATTAAAAGAACCAAGGTCAAACTGAGAGGGATTCCAAGATGGTTTCTTCAAAATAACTCATAACATGCCACCAACCATGGCCAGACCTTGAGACATGAAAGGCATCTGCTGATTTTTGTACAAATGCAAACCTTCCTGTTAACATTGTGACACTCATAAGCCTAGCACATGCTGTGATATAACTGTCAAAATGCCTGCCGATACCAACAACCATTGAAATGGCTCTTGCATTTAGTATTGCTAGAGAACATCACTTAGGGACGGATGCATGGTACACAAGTTAAAATGGTACATTATCTTCTTTATTGTTCCTGAATATCTTGCCAGTGGTGGACGGTTTTATATGAAGGAAATATAATAATGGGCCTAAAAATAAAGATAAATTTCTTTGTAGTCAGAAGGACAAGTAGATTGAAAAATCTACTAGTTTTATTGAATTGTCACTAGTCCTTTCAACAAACACTGACTGGTGATAGATGAAACTTTACTAGCCATTTGCCGAGTGGTCTAAAGCGCTCTCCGTTACGGATCATTGCCATCTCACCTCTGTCTGCGTGGGTTTGAGTCTAGGATTCGGCGAATGTGGATATGTGAGAAAGCTTGCCAGTAGCTTTTCGTGGGTTGGTGGTTCTTTCCGGGGATTTCCCGGTTTCTTCCTCCACCATTAATACTGGCCGCCATGTATAGCCTATCGTGTGCTGAAAAATGGCGTTAAGCCCCACAACGACAACAACAACAACAACTAGCCGTTTGACTATTGAAATGATAAAACCACTAGTCCAACAAGAAATTTACTAGCCCTGGGCTAGCAGACTACTGCCAGTTTCAAGTCCTGTAATAATGTTATTTACCACCAGGTGTGCATATAATGTACCATTTATGATACTTATTTCTATTTTGTTTCAGACATTTTTATCAAGTAGCTTCATATTTTTAATTTAGACATTGGAATACAATGCAGTCAAATTGTTGGAGAACAAGTGCTTACGTAGATGTGTTGACAAAGATATTAAAAGTTGATTATTTAGAAGTTAGCTATTTAGAAGTTAGTGAACATGTATCCTTTATGACATAGTTATTCTGGTAGATATTACATCCAAGGTGATGAACATCCCAACTGTCATTTCTTATGGATAGTTAAGAATTCCAGTGTAAATGGTTTTGTTAATAGGCCAGCAAAGGCCAAAATTAGTACTTAAATTATTTCCTCAATGTTCTGCATTAAACACAATGCTGAATATCATCAGCTTCTTTCCAAGAGAGGTATAGTGTAATAATGTCAGTTAGCTACCCTGGGTGTGTAATGTATGGTATTCAGTTGCAAAATTCATTATGCTTTAGAGTTGGGATGCTGAGATGCCTTCCATCTGTCTGTCTGCTACCCCATCTTCTACTAAACTGATGGGCGGAAATCTATGAAACTTGTTACTTAGGTTGCCCTTATTGCAATCATCAACAAGAGGATTCTAACTTTTTGTCAGGGGTCTTGGGAGAAATTACAAACACTGCAGTTATGTGACCTTTTTTTACCTAAACTATATGCATTTGGTACAGGCAGATGTAATAGCATGTAAAATAACAGATTTTGAGTTCTTACATCCTGTATCAAAGTGCAGCAAATGCTTAAGGGGTGGGTGGGTGGATGGAAATAATGAAAGGGAGGGCGAAATTGCATGGCAACCAGTAGTTGTAATGTTTAGTTTCTTTTGTAAGAATGTGTTATTTGTTATAAAGATTCAAATTTTGTTCATATGTAATCATGCCGAGCAGTTACCATTTTGTTTCTCTTCCATTAGTGGAGGTAGTTTACACAAATTGTAAGATTGAAAGTGCACATATTTAGACACTTCACAGTGAAATCTCACTACAAAGAGAGACAGGATAGTTTTTTCTTCAAGAGAATGTATGCTTTTCACATATGTGTCTTTTGAGACAAAAAGAAAGTCTTTCCATCTTAGTCTTGATATTGAGGATGATAATTAATAGTGGATTCCTCACGATGTCCTTAATTGACTGTTGTCTTTATTGTGGTGTGCTTTAATGAATGTTTGACTGACTTCTAAATGATTTCAGGCTTTGAATGGGAAAGCCAAGGGTATCACCAGCATTTACCAGTGGCCATACAGAGCAATTACTCGAGCACTTGAAGTAATACCAAAAACTCTAATTCAGAACTGTGGAGCCAGCAGTATTAGAACTCTAACTGCACTGAGGGTAAGTGCTTTGTTTTCTACTTACAGTATTAATGAGGGACAAAATTGAGTATGTGTGACTGCTTCTTTTCATCCTACACGTCCAGAATGTAAGATACAGTAGTTACACTGGTCATCAGTCTGGTTGGATGTTGTAGTTGTTGCAATGGCCATCAATCTGGGTGGGTGTTGTTGTTGTAGAGGCCATCTTTCTAGGTGGGTGTTGTGAACTTTTGTTGTTATGCCTCGCAACAATAGAGATAGTGTTTTTCTTGTCCATGTGTATGTGCAAATTACGAGGTTACAAAACTTTGTGACCATGGTTTGTAACGTCAAGGAAACATCAATAGTTTGATCGGTTAAGACAGTTTCATAAGTTTCCTTCTGCTGGCTTCTTATGTTGACTTGAAAACCCTAACTTGAACAATCCATGTTGTTCAGTATCGGAAGCAACAATTCTCTGCCAGAAGTGACAAGATTAAATGTTACATATCCAGTTATTTTCGTGTCTGACTTTTGTTTTCATCCCAGAATTTTTGCCTGAAAATTCTTTTACATGAACATACCCTTTGATAAAAAGTAATACGTTTTTCACTAAGCTACTGGATGAATCACGCAACATTTTGTGTGATAGAAACCACTGATCAGTATTAAAGTTTTGGCAGAGAATCATGCCTTAGTACATAAGTGAAAAGGAAACCTGCAAATGAATTGTTAAAGTATGTGCATTTACCAACCAATCTCTGTGCATTTATAACAGTGAATCCATCATAATTACCTTGAAAACGAGCACAAAGAATTTTTAATCATTCCAGCCTAGATCATGATATGTCTGAATTAAGTACAAAAATTATTCAAGATGCAGGCAAGGAAAAATAGCACAATTACATTTTAGTCTGCACATGTACATGTATCATGGTCACTAATTAGTTTTGTATAAATTTAATTCCAGTAGAATTTTCTTGGCTACCTTCTATTTGAACCTGAATACTTAATTCCTTGCTAATGAACTCACACAAACTTGTAAAATGCTGTAGATTGCATTTATGCTTGGGGAGTCATATATGGGGAAAAAACCTCTTTTTTGAAATTTCGACCATCTTCATTTGCAATCATTTTGTTAAAATAATTAATCTGTTATTGTCAAGATCATCAGGACTCTGCATTAAGGTGTGGGAGCCATAAACTAATATCCTTCTCAATTCATCTGTCTGTCTGTTCACACTTTGTAACCAGCATAGCCCTGCAGACCTTATATATAACTGGATGCCATTTGGTAGCTGAATTCCCTTGTACAAAGAGATGTGCCTTTTCATGGTTACAGAATCTTGTGAACACACTAGTCCCAGTTTGTGATGCTGTGAAACCTTGTACATATTTTGGTCATCATTTGAAAAGGCACATTTTTACAAATAGTATGCTCCTGTGATTTTTATCTTTATTGGTCATAGACCAGGAGAGGTTATGAGGTAGTCTGTAATCTGTCAATCCATCCATCTGTTGGCCTGCTAAACTATTTGGATGATTGTCGTGAAACTTGACACGCTCATTAATCCTATAGTCTACTTGGTGCCAGATGAAATTGGTGCCCCACGGACATCCAATTTTGCCACAACAGTGGTCATATTGAAGATCTTTTAGGTTTGCAGAGAAAATACTTGCTAATAAAAAACATAAGACTTTGATTGCAGTTGTAAGTGTTGTACTGTAATATTCTGAGTGTACAATAAATATACAGAACACAATGTGCATCAAATGTTATACAGATTCATTGGGGGCAAGTGCAGAGATTTACAGAATCATAGAGGCAGTCCTCCATAGAGGACTTTCAGTATTGGACAAATTATGCTGGTGTGCTATCGGATATGGATGAAGATACAAAGACTAGAGAGATTTTGAAACACATATTGTCATAACATGTGGAATCCCCAGCATTGAAGGAATTTAATTATAGAGTATCTTGGTGAGCCAGATTTATTAGCCAACTGCTCTTCTGTTGGGTTAATAGTCAAATGTCACATAGTGAGTGATTGTAGGTTCACTTGAGTCTCTTGTTTATTCATCTTTGTGGAACTTTGTATATATTGGGGCCATCAGAAGATCCACATAGGTGGCTCTCTACAGTTTGGTATTTTGCATTGGGTTTGATTTTATAGAAAAAGATTTTCCCAGATTTTCCTCACTGGTTATACTGGCTATTTAAAAAAGACCTTGTATATATATCAAGTATTGTTAAAAGAACTTAAAATCCATTTTTTTTGGTCTACAAGTGATGGGTGGCAATTGGGTTATAGAGTATAGAGCTTGCATTAAGCTGTTCACCCGTAAAAAAATATTCTAGGTCCACTTGGTCATTTTCACTTCCTGGACTTAGAGGTAAATTATTTAAGAAAAGATATTAACTTTTGCATTTTAAATGTTTTGTAATTCATTCATTGCACTTTAGAAGCTGGTAATGTCTATTCTGGGTAAATTCACTTTCCATATTTTAATAACTGCTAAAGATGGTATACTTTTTTGCACTAATTCAGCCAGATTTTTTGAGCACATGGGAGTAGTCATTTTGATTAACTGTGTGCTTAGATTATATACAGTTTCCATAAGTACAGTATATCCAAAGAAATTTCAGCCACACTCGTATTGACAAATCTCTTTGTGAATACTTGATTTTTGTAAGAGTTGTTGCCATTTTTACGTGTTGCTAGATAAGATGTATGACAGAATTTGGTGAATGTAACTGCTCTTGCAGTGTTCATTGGATTGGTACATATTATGGCCATCATTTGAAAATAGTCATGTTGACCTGTCATTGTTGTTCACTCTTGGGAGGAGTTATGCACTTTATGACTATAGACTCATCTCCCTCATCAGATAAATGTGTGTTGTGGAAATGTGGGGATATTTCTGAGTTACTTCTGTCAAAAAAGGAATGTATTCTCTTGACGAAGCAAGATTAAATACTGCCGTAATTTCTGTATGTTACTTTTGGTGTGTTTTTTTTTTTGTTTGCAGGCCAAGCACACCCAACCAGACTGCACAACCTGGGGAGTTGATGGGGAGACTGGAAACATTGTGGATATGAAAGAGTATGGAATATGGGAGCCATATTCTGTCAAAGCCCAAATCTACAAAACTGCAATTGAGGTACAGTGGTCCACAGCTTGTAAGGACAACCCTCATAAGAGGGCTGGCCTTTCTAGAGAGGGATTACACATATGTTGACAATATAAGAGAGTCCTAACAAATTCTGAAACATTAATATTTCATGTAAGAATCACTAGCTTGTTGTGGAGTCAGTGTGATACAACCTGTTATTATATTTGCAACAAAACTGGCAAATCAAACCAGCCAATCAAAATTTGTCAAGCTATAGATAAATCACACATCTCGTAACATTTTGATGAATCATACTATCTTTCTACCATTTTCTTTTCTTTTTCTTTTGGCCTTTAATCTTCCTGTTTTTTCTTTTATCACCTACCCACCACCAAAAAATCCTCCAAACGTCCAACATGATTGCTGTTCAGATTATTATTGTTAACATGGACTAATGATATCTGTACTAGAATGCATGCAAAAATTGGCTGATTTAACTGATGAAAATAACCACATTAGCAAACCAGTCCATATTGTCTAGAACCCTTGTTTGATTTCCAGATGAACTGCAGAAAATGCAGTCATTTGTAAACAGTTACTAAGTTTGAAACACTTTACTTTTGATGTTGGAAATGGAGTATTCCATATGATGTGATCATGTAAACTGTAATTTGTATTAAATGACGTCAGATGATTGAGTTATAATATTACGGCTGATAGAGACTTCTTCAAGACGGATATGTTTAACAGAAATAACAATGAATAGCATCATTTCTGATCGATTATATTTATGTCTGCTGAGACTGTTGATGAACAAGGGATGATCTACCATTAGAATTTTTTTAAAAATCCAGATGTTTAGCTCACCTTTCCATAAGACCAAGAGAGTTTATGGTATGGCCCTGCATTCATTGTCCTTTGTGCATTCTGAGTCCGTCCATCAACAATTGCTTGATACCAGTCTATAATCCATTTCTGATCTGATTTCAGTAAAAGTTGGAATAAGGATTAATATCATCAAATTCTTGTATGAATTTGATATCAGATGAACTTGATAGTGAGTAGGACCTCTGCATATTAATAAGATGATCTTCACTGATGGAGCTAGTTAACTACTCTGGAGGCTGTATTTGTGATCAAATTTTGATCAGACTTGGAATATGTGCTTGTCTCAATAAGATCTTTGATGAATTTTATCATGAATGATATCCATGCATACTAATGAGATGGTCTTGCATCTGATTGGCTGATCTTGTTACCCATGTGGAAGCCATATTTCTGATCAGATTTTAATTAAACTTGCAATATGTGTTTATATCATCAAACTTTTGGATGGATTCAGTAATAAGTGAGGTTCGCACATTAATGAGATAATTGTATCCAATATGCTGGGTTTGTTAAGCTCTGAAGGCCGTATTTTTTATTCATACATGCAATATATACTTATCTCATCCAGATCTCAGACAGATTCAGTAATGAGCAAGATTTGTGCATATTAATGAAGGAATCTTGCATCTGCTTGGGTGAGCTTGTCACCCATCTGTAAGTCATATTTCTCAGTTAAATTTGTTTTGCTATATCTCTTGAAGTTTCATGGGTTTTGTGATTTTACAATCAGCAATGGACTGTTTCTCACCAGATAAACTTGTACAGAGGATAATGGTAAATTTCTCTCTCATGCTTGTTTTCCATCTTAACATGTGTCCCCATGTGTAGAATATGGTCTTTTTGGTAATTTGAATTCACTAGTGGAGGGTTCTTTGGAGATTTTTTTCTGCACACTTCTAATGTTATTGTGGGTTTAATGCCATTTTTCAGCACATGATAGGCTATATACATGGCAGACAGTATAACTGGTGGAGGAAGAACCTGGAAAAGCCCAGGTAAGAACCTCTGACCACAAGAAGCGACTGGCAAGCTTTCTCACATACTCACTTTTAGTGAACCAGGGACTTGAACCCACGCAGAAAGAGGTTAGAGAGCACTGATCGATAAAGGCAAGCACTTTAGACCACTCTGCCATCCGTGTCCCCACATGCTTCTAATAGCCATATCTAAGTCACTATAGGGTTCTATGCTTAGCCACTAAAAAAACAAAAGAATACATGTTACGTATGGATCATAGGTGAATTGTTTGTCTTCAGTTTAGTGTAGCTATATCACCTCAAGGCTTGCAACTGTCGTAACTAAATCATCAGTTTTCATTTGCATGTTTTTCCATGCTGTCACTTTACATGATACTGTGTACTGAAGTTTTTATTTGTTCTTTTCAGACTGCTATTCTTTTACTGCGTATTGACGACATTGTGTCAGGAACAAAGAAACCTGGACAGTCAGAAAAGCAAAGCACCCCAGCAAAAGAAGAATCTCAACCTGATGAGAAAGATTAATTCTTTTCTGGATGTACTAATCTCACCTATTCGTCATTATATCAGTGATTATACCTTCACTTTTAAATATCTAATATGTACCAGTTGATGAAAAGTAGATGAAAATACACTTGCCAACCAGTCGAACTGATTGATATATGTGCTTATCCATATTTGTGATGCAGAATTGCTTTTATGAATTGTTTGGCTCTCTGGTGAGGTGTTAGTGAGCATGTTTTTAGTGAGGTTTTAGCTCACCTAGGTTTACGGTTAATTGAGTTTATGGTATGGACCTACATCCACAGTATACGTTATGCATCTTTCAACAATTGCTATTTTAAACTACTTTTCAAAAATTTCTGCATCGGTTTTGGCCAAATTTGGTAGAGAGTATTCTGGTACAAAGGGCTTTCATTACCGATGAATCCAGTTCACCATAAAATAAAAACTGTCAGTAATAAAAATAGAAGAAAAACTGAAATGACTTCTCAGAAACTGCTCATTAGAAGCTGACCAAATTTGAATTCTGGTAATAAGGGCTGTCTGATTTATGCAAATGATTGCAATTTGCCTTCATTTGTTGGCACTATACTGAAAATAGAAAATCTTCTACACAAATTATTCTAAGAAAGGCACATAACAGAGTTTGAAGAAATTTCACAGCTCATTGGCTCAAAGGGATTTTATGTTTATGCAAATGATGCCAATCTGCCATCAAATATGTCAGCTGTTACCAAAAAAAAAAAAATCCTTTAGTGACTTGTAAAAAAAAACTGAAAAAGAAAAACATTGAACATGTTTTGCTCAAATTTGACATTAAGTGACCTAGTTTAAATGTCTTCAAAATTTTGCACGGAATGATGCAGTTCTGCCATCAGATGTGGCTGCCATTACTAAGAAGAACAGTATTTCTACAACTTTATCAACAAAAAAAGCAACAAACTTCAACCAACTTTGGTTCGACACAGAGCATAGAATACTTGACAGATTATTCTGTTACGTGGTCAGCTGTGGATAAAGATACAAAAGCTAGATAAACGTGATATGGTTGTTTTCACAGCATGCAGTCAACACCATCGAAAGAAATTTCAGCAGCATCCTGCTGGACCTAGTTTCTTGGCCCACTGCTCTTGCATTTGACTGTTAGGCAGATGTTATCTAGGTGGGTGATTGGGATCTTTTTTAATGCCTTTTTTCAACATCGGGAACAAAACATTTTATTTTATATTTGTTTTATGCTTAAGTGCTTGCACAATGTTTTTCACCAACATCAATAAATAAATATGAACATCATCAGTTTGTTGTTCTTTTATGTTCTTTGCTTTCATAGTACATGTCAAAAAAATGTTTGTATCTTAGTTGAAAAGTTGACAGCTGAACAGGTATATTCCTCATTTAACTTTATCACAGGCACCATATTTATTTGAATAGACTACAGATCACCTCTGTATTTAATGGTCCACAATATTAATAAGGGTATGGTAATCTATCTCATTATGTTGATAGGGGTCATGTTCTCAAGTGAAATTGACAGATGTTTGCTTTCACACACCAGGAAAGCAAACTTGACTACACCTTGCCATTAATAAACATCTGTACCTTCAATCCAATGATGTTTAGAAACCAACATTTTCACACTAAGAGATGAAACTTGGTATTCTTCTATGTGATCATTAGCAGGTGTGTCACTTTCCTCATTGGGGGTCCTGTCATCGATGTTCTTGAAATGGCTCAGTATTGTATCTTTTTTTTGATCCTTTGCTTTGCTCTGTAACTTTCAATCCATTTGAGATAAGGAATGAACATGATATGATTTACACATCATTACCATATTGAGGATTCTATATTCAGGGTCGTTGTCAAGGTTCAGTATTTGGTTTCTCTCCCCCTTTTTGCAACATAACTTTCAAGCTATTTGAGGTTAACAGGTGAAACTTCGTGCATTTAGACATCTTCATTAGAAGGTGTACATTGGGTGTTCTCTTTTCAAGGTCAGGTCATGGCTCAATCTTTAAGTGTTGCATTTGATTTTAATTTTGCGCTATAATATTATAGCTGTGTGAAATAAAGGGATGAAACTTGTACTTCAGGAGTAAAACTTGTGTGAGATACTGCATTGGGGATGACATCTTGAAGTTCAGAACCTAGACCTCATATTTTAAGTTGACCATCTCTTTCCATTCCAGTTCATAGATTTGGATCTTTTAGAAATCATGGGATGAATCTTGGTGTACTTGTATATATCATTAAAAATTGTTGTGTTGTACATTGGTGTTCCTGTCTTCAAGGTAAAGGACACAGGTCAATATTTTAAGTTTTTCTTTACATTCTATTCCCCTGCCATATAACATAAAAATTCTTACATCTCTTGAAATGAAACTTTCTGTACATTATCTTAAGAAAGCTTCAAGTGTATCACATTAGAGGGGATCCTATCTTTAGGGTCAAGGTCATTGGACAGTATTTTTAATTTTCCTAGAGTCTTCTTATTTCCTTTTATAACAGTAGAACCATTTGATATTAAGGGATGAAAATGCTTGTACTCTGTTGGAGTTTCTATCTTTAAGGTTACAGACCAGTATTTTAGGTATCAGTAGCAATTCCCTTCCACTTAATAATATACGAGTGAATGAAATTTGTTCCGTCTTCAAGATCAAAGTCACAGGTATATATTTCATGGTCGCCGTTGTACTTTGCATTTTAAAAACTATTTCAGATTCATAGATGAACCATGGTACACATGTTTTTCAGTTTGATGGCACCTTGTGTATCACATCAAGGTCACTCATCAATATCTTTCCCTTTTCTAGTTTTTCTCAATGCCCCTTGAGATAGGGCTGTGAAATTAGTTACTTCCCATGTCTGCCTAGAACTCTGCAGATCTGTCACAAAGATCACAACCCAATTTCATCGTGGTATACTTTAGGTGACCTTAACAATATGGGGACACAAATTAACTGCTTTAAAATAAATTTGTGTGCTAATTTAGTAGCTTTTGGTACCTTTGGATGTGCCATACAAATGTGACACTTTGAAGTAAAATAAAAATTGAGTGAATTCCAAAGCTTTTTCAAACCCAAAAGCAAATACTGCGTTATAAGAGGAATTTTGAGACCTGTGTATATATATATATATATATATATATATATATATATATATATATATATAGACACACACACATAGCACTTGCATTAAAAATAACGTGGCTTTTAAAGTGTTGGTATATCAAATTGTGATCCCCTAATAGCACAATAATATGAATATATAAATATTCTTTCAACTGCAGGCATATGGATCAATGATGAATTTCTGCTCATTAATCATAAATGACATTAAAATGATAGCGAGTATTAATAGTCCAAAATTTTCTAAATGAAATTAAAATGGTACACAATTTCATCGGAATCCTTCCTTTTTTTTCTGTTCACCTCTCCCACTCATGCGTAAGGGACATAATAAGCAATAATCTGGTGTAAGAGAGAAAAACAAATTGCGCTGGATGTTAACATTAAAACTGAATTTGCACCAAGTAACCTACAATAAAATGGTTTGTTGTAGCTGTATGTTTACACTTTCCTTGGGATCTATCTACAGTGTTCATAATATCAATGATGCATTGGAACAATAGGCTGTTGACATGGTAAGTTAAATTTGTCAGTTACAAGGCACACATAACTAACATATTTAATGCACTGCTGTTGTTCCTTAAACCTATTATAATGCTCTAAAAATCGATTATTATTAAATATGAAAATGTCCAAACGGTCCCTCCCACCCCCGGCTTACTGTAGCTAGATACAGGCGAAAATCCACGAAAATACGAGCATTGGGAATTTTTGCTTGTGTCATACAACGATGTCTCTGGACCTATGAATGATGGTAAAGTTAAGTCAAACTGTCCAAAGGAAGAGAGAGAGAGAGTGTATTTTATAGTCTTAAGAAATGTTGATTAAAGCAGAATAATCACTTATTTCAGCTAAATATATAAAAATATTTTAATTACCTCCTGTTGGTTCATCATTTTGCTTAGTTTCTATATCACACTAATTTCCATAAGCCAGAATGTGAATGCCTGAGAGATTCAGGTTCAGTGTACAATAAGCTAACCATGTTCGTAGTGCACTACTTTCTTCATAAAACCAGCTTTCATGTTAAAATCATAAGTGTGTCATATATTGATTTAATAAATGTGAATAAAAATATAAACTAAAAAGGAAAACGATCAACTTAACAATCTGCATATGTGATTGCAAATGAGAAAAGGCGTAGAACTACATTTTGTAGCGGACACACTCACAGGGATGCGAGTTCATTCATTCGCTTTGTCAATACACAGTTGCCTAGAGCATATAAAAAATCGGGGTAATTACTAGAAGTGAAGTGTTGTGTCATATCCAAATTTTGATGCCGACAACAAGAATTGCTCTAGCAGTCAAGATCAGATTACTATGATAATGTTATTTTTCATGTATTCCTATCAATTTTCATTTAATACAATTCCAAAATGTAGCTGAAAAAAAAAATAGAATGAGCTTTTCAACCATTCTGATGTGAACTTCATCTTGTATCTTGAACCTGATTTCATTGTTTGAAAAGCCAATATGCAGATGAATTTTTTATGTACAAGTGTGTGTAACAAAAGTCACTATTAATAATGTGAGTTTTTGACACATGGTGGCAGCAGACTGTGTTATTTATGGTTATTGTGCAGTTGTCAAATTCCGCATCACGGAAGATGTCACCAGCCGAATGTGTAGGAAAGTTTCTGTATTATGCCAGGCTGATGGCACTTGAACTTCTTTTGTCAGGACATTGTGAGAGGCCTAGGAATTTCAGCATTATTTGAACAGTCATTTACAGTGGGATTGAACAAATTGTTGGAACTTGATACAGATTTGTTGCAGAGAATGCTACTCACTTCCATTTGTATATCGATTGAGTCTATGGTATAGTTATTCACTTTTCAGTTGTAACCAGGAAACGAGGAAAGCATTTCCTCGTACAAGAATATAGTAATACAAAATCAGAAAATGGCAGCATCATTTTTTCTATATTGGGGATTTGATGGTAAAAAAATTCGGACAAATTCTTGGGTAAAAAATTGATATGTATGTAATAAATGAGGATTAATGACTTTATTCAACATTTCACCTAAAAATATAATGGAAGAGATGATTCACATTTGATAAGTATTATTCACCTATTGTTTGCAATTTTCTTTCTTAAGTTGCCACTTGATGTATACCTGCAGTCCCGTATAATTGACTGAAAGACTTGCAGAATAACAATGAAAAATATGAAAATATTATTGTGGAGGTCATATCTCTATATTGACTTGTTAGGGTTTGTCTATGCACGTGTTTTCAGAAGGATTCAGTGGATTTGGTCACAGAACCAAACTAACTTGACACAAGTATTTCAGATGCTTTAATATGCTGCCCAGGTATTACATGCAGAATACCTACATGATTAAACTTTGCTATGGTGTTTATGATGAATGGGGACAGTAAAACAAAAGTTCAGACAATTGGTATAAAAGTATAATAAAGAATATTCAGATGCTTAGCAGTGCTTTGAAAAAAAAATGGGAGGGGCAACAAATAACATTTACTGGACATCATGATGTGTCAGTTTGAGTACTTTTTCATGGCCAGGGAAGATGATTGACACGACAAGACCAGATCTAATTTTAACTGTGGAAATCATCTCTGATATTCTGGAGCTATAGACAGATTTCCAGATTGGCTAATGTGGTTAATTTAGAATCAACTGAACAAGAGAAATATTTTGGTGAAAATACATTCAGGAGTAATGATATGATTCAATATGGCCATGGTGGCTATCATATTGGATCTGTGATTGGCACCATTTTTGTTTGGGCTGAAATAAATGTCAATATGGCCATTCATTTAGAAGGAGCAGCAATTACAAGATTTTCAAGATGCCTGCCATCATGGCAGCCAGATTTTAAAATTGGCCATTGTGACAGCCATATTGGATCTAAGATTGTCATTTTGGCTAATAAAATAAAAGGAGTCTTTTGGTAAAAACCCCATGTCACTCTGGCCATCCACTCAGGAGTAGTAGTGACAAGATCTTCAAGATATCCATGTTGGATGTCAAATTGGCATCATTTTCATTTAGGACACAAGTCTTGCAATGTAAACCCTATGTTGATACGACTCCAGTTTGGAGGAGTAATGATCAGATTTAAAAGAGGGTAGCGATAAATTGATTTTCAAGAAAGGATTAAGATTGGTGTCCTTTTTGTTCAGAACCAACCAGACAACATAAGAAGTCTTCTGTTGAACACCCTGTGTTAATCACTTTGTTAGAATTTTGTGATTGTGGCCTTTATTGGACATAGCAATATTTTCATTAGGACCAACAAGACATTTGCTGTGAAACCCTATGTTGATTTGACCAACTAGGAGGAGTAGCAATGACAAGATTTTCAAGATGGCCACCATTGTGGCCATGTTCCAGCTCCTATCGACATCCATTTTCATTTAAGACCAACTAGACTGAAGATGTTTCCTGGTGAAAACGTGATGCTGATGCAACTCTCTATTCAAGATCATTAACTATAACATGATTCTGGATTAGCACCAATCTAGTGTAGGACATGATTAGCACCAATGATTAGTGTAGGATATGATTAGGACATGATGTAGGATGATTAGCGCCAATCTAGTGTAGGACGTATTAAACTTCATACAAAACAAGTGAAAATTCCATGTTGATATGACTGTCCATTCAGGATTAGCAATAACAAGATTTCAACATTGGCCGTCTTGAGTGACACCATTAGTTTGGATCAACTTAACAATGTGATGAAAGTGTACAGTTTTATGGGAATTCTTCCAGTAGTTTAGGAGTAGCAGTAGTATGTTGAAAGCTCTAGCATTTGGGTTTGGTACTCAAATATCTGAAACTGAACTGGTCATTTACATGTAAGTGTACTTTACATTTTACTCGAGCATGTTCTCCAGTATGACAGGAGCAGTTCATTATATATTACTGAAAACTGGACTAATTTGACAAATGTTGGATGTGTTACTGACATCATTTTTGGTTGCAATGTCTGTTAATGATGTTGAAAAAATTGTGCATAAATTTATGAGATTCATAAAGCATGATGATGAGTATTTCAATAATATTAGTGTGAGTAAATTTCTAATTGTTGATGAACCTAATATTTTACCGTTACAAAATTTGATGCCTGGCTCAATTTTCTACATTTACTCATTGCTTAATCTTTGTTGACAAAGGTAGAAGTCACTTTGCCCAAAATCTGGAGTCCTGTGGGACTCCTGATAGAGTTGTTTTTAAAAGAAATTAATGCTTAGTATATTTCTCATTTGTCTTGGCTGATTATAACTTAATACATACATGGCAAAGGAAAGAAATGTACATTGAGCCTTTTGGCTTGTTAGTTTCTTACCAGTTGCATATAACATGAAAGGCCAGTTAACAAGGGTTACCAGTAGAAGCAAGAGTAGGTATGGTTTATGTCCAGTACATGTACCGTAAATTAGCAAATATAACATGAGCTATATAATTTTCTCCCCTGCCCCACTGGGTATATATGTCCATGTGTGATACAATTTGATTATTGCTTGTATTACCATGTAATAGTAATATTTAGAAGCCTCATTTTCTATTTCAAAAAACACACCAAGGTTGAAAAAGTAAAGGAGTTATATTTTACATTTCAGCTCAATTTTTCAAAGTTTAAAGATGATATAATATAAAGAGACAAGATCAACATAATAAAATCATCATCTTCAATTTAATAACTAATTTATGAAGGGTGGATTTGCTGTTGAGATTTACTATAATTTCAAGCTGTCAATATAATTTTAGAACATGAACTTCTGTGGCGCAGTATATCAGTATCAATAATATAAAAAATAATAGCATACAAATTTTGTTCATTAGACTTGAAAAACATCCATAACCTTGGCTTGGCTTGCTTCACTGATAGTTAAGACCTGTGATGCTGCATCTGATTTGCTGTCACAGTCGGATTCAAAGCCAAATGAGTAAACTTCTGCATGAATTTCACATTTATGGAATCCATTGTGAATAGTAGCCGCCGGTTATTGTTGCAGAAGCTGCCATACCCTAATTGACAACATTATTTGTTGTAAAACTGGAAGGTGTGTAGTTCATGCCATTTGGTGATTATTTAAGGGCAGATAATTATTTTATTGATTTTGAAGTCACATATAGGCGTGGCTTTGTTCCTAAATGTAACAAAGAAAGCATGTGCTGTCGTCGTTCAATGGTGGAGTCGACTCAAGGTGAGGAAACTAATTTTGAACTGATCCAGTTTGGTTCAAACAGCTCTGCTGTGGGATGTCCTATTATCAAGCAGAGCACTGGGATTGAAATTCAGACAATTTTGGGATTCAATGGTAAACAGAAAGGATGATTTACCATACCCTAGTATTTTATACTATGTTTATAATAAAAAGAAGCCAACACAGATTTTGGTCATTTATTATTCTTTATGAAAACCTGTGAGTAATGCACGGTATCTATATTATATTTTTTAAACACAATAGAAAAATGGAGTGATACATGAATATTTTATACTTGGACACATGTTCGCTGATTTATTGTATATTGTAAGAGTTTCAGAAACTTCAATATTTGTGGCCCTTTATTGGTCAGAAATGTGTTGTTTTTTCATGTAAAACATAGCTCTCTTGTGGCTTGTTCTCATCATACAGTACACCCTGTTTATAACACTGCCTATGGAAACCATAGAGCATTAATGTGCTTCCAACATCCCATGACTGATATTTCTTTGTCTTGGTACAAACACCTACACAGACTATTTATCTCACCCAATTTTTTTCAAAGTTACTGTACACACCATTTGGTGGGGTCAGAGTGATCCTGGTGTTCAATTTGCATATTTCAGCTTTGGAACTTAATGAATACAGTTTCCTATTATATAGATAATGTAGACTTCAGAATGCAATCAGGTTAATTTGGGCAGTTATTGTCCTGTCAGGCAACTTCATCCAACCCTAACTTTGAATAATATTAATTGCAGATATAATATTATTAACATCTTCTTTAGCTCTCTATGCTAAACTTTAAAGACTTATGATGTAATAAAAATGTGGCTAAAGCCTGATCACACAGAGAGAAGGAAGGAGGGAAATCTGAAGCAAGTTTGAAAAACTCCACATTGGCAAACACGCCTAGGACATATGACACTTCTTTATCTTGGCAGCTGACCAATAGGGACTTTGGAAAATGACAGATTCCCAATTAATGGCTGCATTATAATATGGGTTGTATGAAGCAGTATGCAGTGGTCTGTTACACTTCTAATGTAAAACATACCTGATGGCTTTTAAAAAACATGGGAATAAAATCTCAGTTTGATTACAGTAAAATTCTAGCACTGTACAGATCTACACTGTAGGGATCTGACAAGTTGTGTCGCGCAATGACCTTTATAATAAGCCAATCAAAACCTCAATTTTGCATTGCCAACCGGGAATCAATTTCGGAAGTGTCTCTTGAACAACATTACAATGTAATGAACAATGAATTTGATTAGCTGGAAAGTACTGACTACTGGCAGGCACAGGAGTTACTTGGGCATGAAAGTTGACTGCTTGCTTGTATTGATATGTAGATCACCTGATGAGATTTTCAGGCCATTATAATAATTTTTGAATTTTATTGTTTTGAAATTGTTTTTTTTCTTTTTTTTCTTCAATTTTACAAAAAACCTCTGGAGAAATTAGAAATGCATCACTTTGAGTGTTATGTATATTTAATTTAATTGTTGACTGTTAGTTTTTCAATTTTTTTTTATTCCATGTTATTGTAATGTAACACTGTTTACTGGGCTTGACCTTGTCCAAAATTGAGTTCAGTTCTGTTTGACCCGATTGATTTTTAAATTTTTTTTTATTATTTCACTGATGTAAACAACTAATAATAGATTCATTATTCTCTATAGGTATGAGCTCATTGACCAAATTATTCAGGTAACATGTTGATTTGGGTCTGGGTTTTGAGGATTCCAAAGTGAATTTTATAGGGTACATGTATTATGTTTTAAATAAACAAGACTCATTGAACCATGCTAGAAAATTATTTTCCATTAGGTAATGGTTGTTTTTAGCAAATGCTAATTTGCGACCTGAGGTCAAGCAGAGAACTATAATACCTTCTCATTGTGAAGATTTTACCAGTTGTGCTTTAACATCTGGCACTTTAAGTTGTATTATGTTGTGACCAGTTGGGGTTGAATGTTATTTTCCTCAAATTATTGAAGTGATTATTTTCTCTAGAAATACAACAGTGCTCTGATAAAATTCTTGGATAAAGACATTCATTGGAATTTATACTGAATTCAAATCTGGAATAATATTTCTGTGATTCAACAAGAGACTGTTGACACATCAGTACTTTGTAGACTATACAATAGATACATCATCCCTTCAATTTGAAATCTCTTCGGGACTTGAACTGAGTTTTATTCAGGACTTAGGACTTGTGTATTTAATTCTTGGATTAGTTTTGGATTTAATTCGCAAAACTGTAAGATCTTTGTTCTCATTTTTCACTTTGTATTCTAGGGAAATAAATTATTTGTTAAATTTTACAAAGATTGTTGTCTTCACTCTTTTCTGTTACTTATTTTAAGAGCATAGACTCGTAACATGAGATAGACCATGAAATTTGGCAATGTATTTATGCCTGTGCAAATGATCTGAATACATTTTCCCACCATTACAGCTATTATTCACATTTTCTGAATCTTTGCACTTTGCGGACTTGATCGTTCGATTTGGAGGAGGCCATTGATGAATATGTGTTTTAAAAGACAAAAATCTAGTCACATCTTCAAATAGTTTTTTAAAGTGGATTGGGCAGGTTGTAGGGTCACATGTTAGAACAAGGGCCATAACATAGGCAAAGATTTATCGTAATATTCTATTAATGTCTTTTCCCTTGAAAACTGTTCTTCTGTAGCGTTGTCTGGTGTCTCAACTGAAGGCAAGGGCACTTTACCCAACAAGACAACACTATAGAAATTAAGTGCAAGTTGTATTTTTACCGCAACAATAATCTCATTATCAAATTGCAATAAAAAATAAAGAACTTGAAATCGACGGTTAAGTTAATGCGCGTGAATGCGCACGCATGCGTGTATGTGTGTGTGTGCACACGTGCCAGAGAGATCAATTAAACAAAATTTTTTCAGTGTACAAGACCGTATTTATTCAGTGTAGTTTTTATTTGTAGCTTTTGCAAAGAGAAAAAAAGACTATTTTCAGTTACCTGATGAGTGGGATAATCCTCATGTATTACGACCCTACTATATTCCATTAGGAATAAACACCGCTAAATCAACAGTTCATTCTTGTTTTAATTACGATGTACATTGTCACAACAACCACATGGCTATGCAGTGTTATTTACACGGTAATTAAACATGCTTAGCGCTTTGGTTATTCTAGTTGAAACCAGATTGAGGGCAAGAATCGACTGAAGAGGTCAAATTAGCGAGGCTGCCAGTAGGGAAATGAGGCTTGCTTTAGGGAAATGAAAGTCTGTTAATGTGCTTTTGAAGCCGTTGTCCATATAGCAGATGTTATAAGGACAAGCAATCATATGCATTACTTGTTATTCGAACTCGCCAATAAAGATAATAGTGGGGTATATCATAGAATAGATTTGCAATAAAATGTTAATTATATCCAAGTTAGAACAAGCACTTAAAAGATAGCATATGTATATATACGAATCGATTTAACAGAGTCCGTGACTTTCAAATTTACGATGGAAAATGACAAGGTTTTTATATTTTATGTTTGTATGACTAATGAAACAATAAGACTAGTGGACCAATGGTCTGTGGTCTTCACTTTAGCATGTACTGAGATGTAATTTTTGTTGGATAAGACAACATCAAAGGGCTTCCGAACTCGTTTTAAAATGCACGTGGTGTTTTGTTACAGTGACGGAGTTAATAAGGAGAACTAATTAACGATAATATTTAAAGGTATGGTCTGTAAAGTCCTTTGTTCATTTGTTAATAAACACCAGTAGATATTGTAATGACAATAGGAGTTTATGCACATGGGCGCCCGCAGGATCTTTTGCAAAAGTGGGGGGGGGGCAGTCAGTCACAGCCGGGAGAGTTAGTATAGTAAGCAGTCTGAAACTAAAGCTAATATTTAAGCGTTTTCAACAGAATCTTGTGACATATTTTCAGCTTCATTTGCATGATTAAACTTGTTGGAATATATATTGCAGTATGATTTCCTGGGGGGTCACGTGACCCTCCTTGACCTATGCTGCGGGCGCCCATGCTTATGCATCAATCATTATATTTTCTCAGCAAAACAATTAATCATTAATTTTTGTAAAAACAAAATGGGAATACGGTATTTTCGATCTTTTTTGCAAACGTAAATCTTCTTGGTGGAAATTTTATGTCCGATAATTTAATGAATTTTTCAAATAATACAAAGTGATATGTATGAAAAATTATGATACATTTAAATAATTATTATTTTGATAGCTGGACTGTGTACGAAAAATTATAGGGTACGAAAAAATACATAAAATATGGTACTTCAGGCTCAGAGTAGAATTTAACGAAAATGCAGCTTCAGTAACTTATAGAAAGCACATTATTTTGTTTTTTATTCCATATTTTCCTCAGAAAGAATAAAAGGTTTTCTGAATGTCTGCAACCATGGACAAATTCTAATGTGCAAAATGTAATATGCTTGTCAGATTAAAAAACTTGAAAGTTTTGCAACTGCAAATATCAGTCATAAACTGACAAATATTGGCTCCATGATAACAACAAAACGCTTTCTGCAGCCAAGCACTACCCAGCATAAATTAAAATATGGGTTCAAATACTCCACTACATATTAGAATGGGGATAACAAATATGAATTTGACAGTAAGAGAATATTCATTGAAGTAATATTGTTACATATGTCTGTTTAACCAGCTCCACAGATGTCACCAGTAAAATTCAAAACATAACCATAAAACCACTACTAATATTATCAGTTTCCTCAGATACAACATCATTATCCTCAAATACAAGATCACTATCCTCAAATAAAAGATCGTTATACTCAAATACAAGATCACTATGCTCAAATTCAAGATCATTATCCACAAATACAAGATCATTATCAAATAAAAGATCCTATGCTCAAATACAACATGATTGTTGTCAATGTTATATCTGCTGTTCATAATTTCAAAACCAAAGCGCAGTGTACAATGTGCAGTGGTTAGTAGTTTTGTATCAATAATGTTGACTGTCTAGGTACTCCAAGTTTCTTCACATTGAAAACATAGCAAATGTGCTACCTGAGTACCATAATGAAAATTATACATGATCATATGATGGAATATCGCAAGTTCTGGTTTACCTAGTCAGAAAGGACTTGAGCATGGATAGTACAAATGAATAGGAGCTCCTTTCATTAAAAAGAAGGTAAAATCTATATCATGTTTGTACAATACACAGTATAGAATTAACTTTTTTAATACATAACAAAAACGGATATCATGGGCATTATACAATAACAATACCAACAAGTAACGGAAATGCTCCAAAAGAATTGGAGGCAGTAAGTAGCAAGGTCAAATTTAAAAAAAAATTGATGACGTTTTTCTCTTTCATTTGGATGAGCCATATCAAGCCTATAGGATTAGCAGACTAGTTTTCCTCCTAACATCTATATGTTCATTTTGACTGGTAATATCATCTGCTTGATGTTTTCAAAGTACATTTCATATTTTTTGTAGTACCACATATTGCTGTAGCATTAGTACAAATCATATAGCCAAGGCTTCAAAACAAAATCTGAACCATTCTGTTGACTGAACCATTCTGCTGACCACATTTTATGATATTTACAATAAAATCAGCTTCCAGATCCTATCTGTCTATTGACTTTTTCCATAAGTAATTTGTCCAGTTTACGCTGTCTGTATTTAACTATTCCATATGATCCAACTCCTATGAGAAGTGTTGTCAGCTGGAAGAGCCAAAATTCCCTCTGTTGAATATTACGATCCTTTATGCAACTGAAAAAAATTTATGAAAATTTGGAAAATGGATGAATACATTCATACTATATAAACTCGCTTATAAGTCAAGTCCAGCTGTAAACTGCACAGACCCAGATCTGACATTGCATAATACACTGGCACATCTGGTCTATGCAGTTTGTTAGGAGTAATCAGTAGAACATTATATGATGGCTGATCCAAATCCATGTAATTTCCAACTGGATATGAATGAAAACAGAAAGTACTTCCTCCCATAAAACCTGTCTTGAGAGACAAGCACCACTTCTAAAGTAAAGTATCAAATCACAATGCAATGGAGGCTATCATTTAATAAACTAAATTAATTGGTGCATAAAAAATTTGGTCATATATTACAAGTGGTCTCGCAAATCAGGTTTTAGTGTATTGTAAATACCAAAGGTCCGGCATTTCATTACTGTAGGTTCTCAGTCTATGAAAAGAGTTCTAATTCTATAAAATCTTTAGACATATGATCAGATTTCACTGACTTTAAAAATTACCTCCTGTTTCATACTCGGATCTAGGCATGGATTTTCCCCCTTAAGCAAGGATTATAAGCCACATCAAAATATAAATGGTTACCGATTCATTGGTTATTGGTACAATTAACATTTTTGTTCTAATATCAGCCCAGTTAATTTTGATATGTCTGAGTATAAATTATCTTCAACAACTGCAGTTGTTCTAGTTTATAAAAAAAACAAACAAGTCTGTTCAAAACTGTTCTTGATAATGATTGATCATATTTCTAACTGGTAAGCCCAAAGGGGTACACACTTTGATCATCTCTGTTAAAGACTGATGAGAGTGGGATGAAGGAGTTTTTGCCTGTTATCTTAATTATACTGTATGCAATATGTGTATTTCAAATGACATTTTGCATTTTTATTTTTTTTTAAGATGATGGATATTGGTGTTACAACGAAGTTCTCCTAACACATCCTTTTTGGAAATGGCAGAGAAAACAGTGTAACACTGATTCCTACGGAAAATAATGGGCTGCAAAGAGCCTTTTTTTCCGTAAAACTATTATAATTTATACAAATAATGATGCTCCCAATACCGAAACTTTTATGATCCATATTGGTATGATACCATGCAGCTCCAAAATTTATAGTCCAGCTGTGTGATATACATGCAGTTCCTATAGCTGTAGACAATGCTGTGTATTATGCATGTAATGTTCCTTCTTAACTGCAAACAAAATCCCTAAAAGTCAATGGGAAGAAATCAGGAATAATGTATATATAATGTCTTAAAATCTAAAATTCCTTGTTCATAATCCTTGGCACAATTTATTTTTTCCTTTTTTTAAAAGTGATACAAAGGGATCATTACTATATATTCAGTAATAACTTCAATGCTATAAATTCCAAAATCACCACCCATGCCAAAATGCAACCCATCAGGAGCTGTATTATTACAGATGTATAAAACAACTGACATGATGCCAGTGATAATTAACCTGTGGCTGGTGGCATTATTTTCAGCATGCCTTATTCATTCCAATGGGAACTGACATTATTATAACAGACATTACTGCCTGCCGTTGGAATCAACATTATTTTCAACTTGCATAATTATTGCATGCCATGGGAACTGTCAATATTGTTTAACATGCATCTGAATTTATATTTTGAGTCATTTTTAAAACTTTTCTTTGTTTCAAACTAAAATATGGTGTAGTTTTCTAGAGTGTGAGAATCAAGTGGAAGATCAAGTGATTGTCACATATTCATGGTCCCTTCATGTCCAATGTGTTGCATATTATTCTGAAATATTTTGATCTGCACAAATGCAAAACTGATTTGATGATAATATATACATTCTGTGTTACGACTCTGTGGTCATAAACTAAGTAACAGAATGAAGCAAAACCAATAAGTTTTGTAAGACTTAACAAAAATGAAAATGTGAGAGGGACTTACAGTATTATGAAGTAAATCCAAAATAATTCTGAAGGAGTTATATAGAAGTCCAAATGAACGAAAAGTTCCATATAAACTTAAGAACTGGAAATATATCTAAGTACAACATAAAACACATCTGCAGACTTGATGTTACAACGGGAACACAAGAAATAAGAATGACTCCAAAATAGGAGTATAATTTGACTGCTCAATTTCCTCCTTTTATACACCTGTTATGACTATATTTCACAACATACCCCCATGTGACAGATCATACTACTCAATAAATATTTCGAAATACCTATTCATGTGACCTAGCCCAGGCAATGGAAAATTACCTAATTCTTCTAGAACCTTCCAAACCTGACCAGCCAATGAGAAATTAACCCAAAGTTGTCAACAAATTCTATTATTAAGATTATTGTTAGTAACTGTCAAAACATACATAAGCATCTATTTATAAATCCTATATAATTTTATGCTTTTTATATTCCTAAAACAGACCCTAGTCACGCAAGCAAAATCTAATCACCACAAACTACAGCCATGAATAAAAATTCCAAAAATTTCATAAAATCATGTACCACAAGTGAAAAAAAAATTAGATATACATATGTAGTTATAACAGCATATGATGTACATTTTGAAAAGCATCAAGATTCTGATTCATCTTTCATCTTGTCACCAACAGTACAAAATTTTTTTTAACTGTTACAATGGGTACAATGTGGTTGAATTGAGACTGCTACAGTATTCGCTTACTCTACCATAATTGGTAAAATTTTAAAATGAAAGGCATCATGGATATAAAAAAGGCACAAAACTCAATGATTTCATTCATCAATTTACAATTTCAAACCCGATTGTTGCTGGGCGGGTCCCTAAAACTGTCAACTTTTTGGCACTGCAAACCAAACAGGAGTTTCTTTATGGTTGCCAAATCTGCACAGGTGTCTATTTTTTCTGAGAATGGATGTCATGTTTGCCGTCTTTGATAAACTCTGATTAATTCGGTAAATTCAAACATATACAAGAATTACACATTTTTATTTGCTCAATTATTTTTAGAATAATTACAACTAGACACTACAACTATTGGATGCAGGCAACACAGGTTTTACAGAAAATGGACTGTTCTAGAAACTTGAAAAGGACTAAACTGTCTATCTGGTTGTTTTCATGACAGCTTCCATTTGTTTTAAAATGTGAAGATGACAATGTTAGGGGCCACATGGTGACAATCAGGTTAGAAGTTATAAATTGATGAAGTTTTTTTGCTCATTCTCTTACAGCCTTAATGCTTTTTGTTTTTAAAATCACTACAGTGGGTACCAATGGGAGGATAAGCAAAGACTAAAGCATATCACAAGAATTAACAAGTCAAAAGCTCTTGAACAAAATCATTTGAAGTTGTGCCAACTTATTTGAATGATCATCTCTGATGCTTCAAGCTGTGGTTTTGGATTAATGTTTTTGAATATTTCATTACTATCAGTTTAAGAGCCATTTGCATAACTTAATTTATCATTTCTTGTTAATTTATAGTCGTGTTTAATTCAATCTTTGGCCCTTACATTCAAGAAATTTTTCATTACGAAGTCCTTACAAATCCTTATCCAATATTTTCATGAAATGTTGCAAACCATGCACAGCAGATACTTGTGTAACAAAAATACTATTGTTTATGGTTCTCTGGATTTAATGCCATTTTTTTCAGCACATGATCCAATATACATGGTGGCCAGCATATCTGGTGGAGGAAGAATCCAAGAAAACCCAGACATGAACCACCAGCCCATGGGAAGCTTTCTCACAAACCCATCTTATCTGAGTTGAGACTTGAACCCCCTGACAGAGGTCAGATGTCAATACTTTGTAAAAGCAAGTACCTTAGACCATTTGACAACCTCGGGCCACTTACAAGCATAACAACTTGAAGGAAGTTCAGCTGATTAAAGTATAAATATTCAAAAGCTCAGCAAAATAGGAGTAAATCTTTGATGCAAGTAAAAATAAAAACTAAGTGCTGTAGTTAATGAATAAAATGTACACACTATATGTGCTTATGATCATGATAGAAGTTTACTTTTTTCAAGTGAACTTTCAGTTTTCTGGCCAGTGACTCACATTTTTCTCAGTTATTTGGGTCACATGTCTCTGAATTTAGAATTTCTTCATAAAACACTGAAATTATAATGACAGAGCCTGCATTCAGATTATATATTTACCTTCTGGTAATCTCTTTTCCATCTTGACATTTAACCTTTTCACTGTATCCAGTTGACACACAATGTGATATCTCCATTTTCTGTTGGGGATACATAGAGGCAATACTAAATCATTAGTTAAGAGTCTGTCATGATTTATTATCTTTGAACAAATTGGAAATCCTTTATGTTGGACAGGTATTTGTGAATCTTATTAAGAAAAAAATATCTTCATTATGAAAGAAGAAAGATATTTTGATGTTTATTTCAAAAGGTCTAAATGTTCCTTGCAGTCATCATGATGTTCAAAATCTGAACATCCTTTGTGAACAAAAATTCGGCATAGCAGTACAATCTCAAATGCAAAGCGGGCTAAGATATATGGTTACCTTACCGGCTTAAAAATTAATGTTGGAATATGCAAAGAAGGACTTCATACATAATTCAGATACATACCAGGCAAAATGCAAGCACATTTTGTACAGTGGTCTATCTCCTAACTGTATAGATAATGGTTTGAAACCAGAGGGGGGGGGGGGGCAAAACTGACATCATATGTACACTTCTGGAAGGGGATGATAATGATTAGGACTGATATATTTTGCATACAATGAAGTAAAATTTCAAACATTTTGTTTTTGGTGTTGGTAATTTTGAGTCATTTCACACTTAATAAAAATTATTGATAATTGCGATTAACAAAACTATGGCAAACCTGGATGCAACTATACATCTTGTTGCATCTCACTCCTAATTTCTTGCATCACATGAATACAAGACAGGATCTTTTTCTTTCATGACATCACTAATTTTTTTGAATCTAGGACACTAAATTTTGAATTAATTTGACCTCAACAACTGTAAAAAGAATCTTAACACCAATGATGACACTGCTGCTATCCAAAAGCTCAGTGGTTAGCATGCCAGACTTGAAACCAAAAGAAAAGTTTGAATCCCACCATCAGGTTAGCCCAGCTTGGCTACCATGGTGTGACCTAGGGCAAGGTCATCATCATCATCATCATCAGTCCCGTAGTCTGGTAGACCGTTGGGGCACCACACAAGACCGAACAATCAGCTTCCTCCATTCCTCTCGATTTTCCATCTTTCTCACTGAGTCGCTCAATGTCAAGCCTGTCCACTCTTAAATGTTGTCTTCCCACCTCTTTCTCTGCCTGCCTCTCTTTCTTTTTCCTTGTACAGTGCCTTGCAGGATTGTCTTGGCAAGTCCTGATGATCGTGAGACATGCCCATACCATTGCAGTTTACGTTTTTTCACTGTGCTCAGGAGGTCTTTGTGAGGCCCAATGGCTTGTCTGATCCTCTGCCATATTTCTTCATTGGTGACACGATCTTTGTATGAGACACCGAGGATCTTTCGGAAGCATCTCATCTCTGTGGCTTGTATCCTTTTCTCTAAGTCAGCTGTTATGGTACATGATTCACAGGCGTAGAGAAATATGGAGATAACCAGTGAGTACATCAGTCTGACCTTTGCACTGAGTGCGATGTTCTTGTCGTTCCAGATGGGCTTCAGTTTTGTCAGCGCTGCTATTGTCTGTGCAATCCTGGAGAGTACTTCAGGCTTTGATTCTTCATCTGTTACAATTCCCCCAAAATACTTGAAGCTGTGGACTGTTTCTAGATTCGTACCTTGGACCCTGATGTCAGTACTGATGCCCTTGGTGTTGTTGGTCATCAGTTTGGTCTTCTCTGCACTGATTTCCATGCCGCAGACTGCGGAGGTTTTGTCGAGGCTCTCTTTGTCGAGGGCAAGGTACTATACTATAAAGGCCTCAACACCGTTGCTGTGCTGTAAATTACCAAAGAAACCAAAACCAAATGCCATACCTTTCTATCACAATTTATTATCTTATTTGTACATTGTTAAACTGGTCATATTTCTGAATAACAGGACAACTAATTTAGGCAGTGTGCTGGAAACTGCTGATAATTTGTGTTTCTCTTGTTATGGCTGTATATATTCTTTTCAAAACAAGATGTTAATTTCAAGTTAAATTACTAGTACAAGTATAAATTATATGCTACAAACAAATTTTATTAAGAATGCAGGAATATATCTTGCATCTTCTTTCTGAGCTTGAAAATACACAATCAATTTTTTACCCTCTGGAAACTGATACAAATTGCCATTTCCCATAAATGACTGAAAATCTGAAAAAAATTGCAGTGTCATTTTTTAAGAAGGTCAAAATTAAAACAAGTAAGTTCAGTGAATTTTGCCACCATAGTAAGGTCACAAAAGGTTGCAATAAGGAAATCTGACCTCGACCTTTACAACTGAGCTATAAAGTTTGTAAGTTTCATTTCCTCATCTGAAAGGGAGAAGTGCAGAAAACGGGTTAAAGACAATATTTGCAACCTTGACCTTTAAGATAAAACTTTGACACACAAGATGTGATCAAATTCAAAAGCATGATTGTACTGTTAGTTGTACCTACACCTCAAAAAACCTTTTATGATGTACAGCAAAAATCAAAGAAATCTTAAAATACTGACCTGTCACCTTGACCATGAGGATAAGACCTCAAACATGCAATGTGACACATATCCAGGTGATCATATATATGTCAATTGTTACTGAAACATAAAATATTACCATGTGACCTTGACCTTCAAGATAGTACCCCAATATTGTAAGTGACTACCATTTAGTAAAAACATACAATTTCATCTCAAATGGTTCTAAATTTATTTATAGAGTGAAAAGAGAAGTATACAGAAAAAAAATGAACACATACCACCATAATGCAATGAAATCTGCATCCTTTGATTTCAAACAGCTCTAGAGTTGTAGGATGGAGAAGAAAGTGTGAAGGAAAACTTAAAATATTGAGTCATGATCTGAGATAACGCCAGTATGGAACTTTAATACCTTCTAATGATGATATGTTAAATACAAAAAGTTATGTACACTGAGCTCAAATGGCATGGTACAGCAAAAGGAAAGTGTGTGTGTGTGTGTGATTTTGATTTTTAACATAGCTGTAATAATTTTTCAGTCATATCGCTACGATGTCTGCAGTGTGCCAGTTTACAGTGATGTCTAGCACTGGGGCATCATGCCGCAGACATGTAGCATGATGTCCCACCCAGTCACATTATCCTGACACCAGGCCGACCAGTCCTACCACTAACCTCTTAATGCTGAGCGCCAAGCGAGGCAGCTGTTAGTACCATTTTTGTAAGTCTTTGGTATGACTCGGCTGGGACCGAACCCATGACCTCCTGCATCCGAGGTGGATGCTCTAACCACTAGGTCACTGGAGCAGTTGCAAAAGGAAAGTGTAATGGAGAAAAACCCCACTGAATTGTGACCTGGATCTTGAAGATAAGAACCCTGTTGTGGTACACAACAAACCTTATGTAGTTGTAATGTAATAATACAATGCAGAACAGTACAAAAAAACTTAAATTATTGAGCTGTGACCTTGATCTTCTAGAGTAGAAGCTGAAAGAAAAGGGTGATGTAAATATTGAGTTATGATCTTAACTCTTCTTTGGCACCTGACACCTTCCAGTCATGATGCACAAGTATACAAAGATTCATTCCTTATGCAGAAGGAAAAGTATGATGAAAACATAAAATAGAGCGATGACCTAGACCTTGAAGATACAACAAACAATGTGATATCAATCATACCTTACAGAGATATTGTACAAGAATACCAAGATTCTTCCCTTAAACAGTTTTAAAGTTATAAAGCAAACAGGAAAGAGTGATAAAAAGTTAAAACACTGAACCATGACTTTGAATAGAGGCCCCTGAATTTGGTACTGACATTTTTTCTAATGGAGGTGTATCAAGTTTCATGCTTTAATCACAAAGACTTTAAAATTAAAGAGCAGATATGAAAGTGTGACAGGCTGATGGGCAAATACATGAATACTATGTTTAAAAGGAAGGGACAATAATGCTGAATATCAAACATTTTATATATGGCTAACAAAGATGCACATTTTTCAAAATAGTCACTATATCTGCCAATATATTTCATAAGAACATTAGTAAGTTTGTCAGAAGTGATGCAGTTACCATTTCTAATGGAAGGCATTTCTTGCATTCCTCCAAGACCCTCTCTACTCCTGCAGGACACGAGTCATTAGAACCTGTTTTAAGAGATAATTTCATATTTTACTGATGTCTTCATGTTCCACTTCAAACTGTTCTGTAGATACAAGACTTCCCAGTTTTTGGGAGGTTTTCTTGCTGATTATTTTTTTGTTTTATTTAATATCCACAAAGCAAATATGATTATATTGCACTCAGGGCATAAAATGGTGTAGTAGGGGAGATGAAATATATCCATCATTCAGTTCAGACAAGTGAATTTTCTTTTTATTTTACATTAAAACATCTTGGCTAGCTAAAGTGCATAATACACTGAAGTATCAAATTTCTTACAATAATATCAGCTCTATACTATTTATGTACTGCTACTTGATATACATTTGAATAGAAAATATGCGAAATAACATAACTGTCATTCCTAATTCCTCCAAGATCCTCCAAAAAAGTGAATACTTGGGAAAAAAAAATCTCATTTAAAAAGTTAAGTTCATAGTGTGATTCAGATATAGTTCTTCTGGATACAACCAGTGGCAAGTGTCTGACAGCATAGTGGATGAAATACCCAAGTCAAAATGTTATTGATGTCTATTCAAAAAATTAATTATTCAGCAACAAAAATTAAACTCATTTACTCCAGTAAATTATTAAACTTTTTCTCCTGGACAACAGTGGTTAATGTGGTGGCAGTCTGCCTGTTTTGTCTTCTGCATTACATGTAATTAATATCTGCATTCATGAACACCAAGAATTTATTGTTTTGCAATACATGTAATATAATCTATTTACATAAGTGTTCATCAAATATAAAATTAAGGAAACAAGTTGCACAAACTGCTGCTCCAAGAAGTTACTATCAGTGTTTGAAATTAAACATTATATTTAACTAATATAGTGTGTATGCAACAAAAGAAAAGCGAAATAAAACCCATTCTCAATGGTGCTTTAACCTGTTCTGTTTTTCTTAGGTATGGGACCATGCAAATACAGTCAAACCTGTCCTAATGGTCACCTTAACTCAGATGTCATCTATTCACAATGGTCATTCTAATTCCCCTGGGCAAATTTACATAAATGTCCTGTATTAACAGCCGCCTGACTTCTGTTGTCTGCAGCCAGGTGTTTCTTCCCTGTCGTAAGCAGCCACGTGAGCATATCTACACTAACTGTTCAGTTGATGCAAACTGAATTTTTGCTTCATAAGGAAGGTGTGTGTGTGTGTCATTTAGATTTTTAATGTAGCTTTAACAATTTTTCAGTCATATTGCTTTGATGTCTGCAGTGTGGCAGTTTGTAAGTGACGTCTAGCACTGGGGCATCATGCCGCAGATATGTAGCATCATATCCCACCCAGTCACATTATCCTGACACCAGGCCAACCAGACCTAACACTAACCTCTTAATGCTGAGTGCCTAGCAAAGGCAGCTGTTAGTACCATTTTTATGTCTTTGCTATGACTCGGCTAGGGTTTGAACCCACGACCTCCCACATCCGGACGCTCTAACCACTAGGCCACTGAAGTAGTCATAATGAAGGCATTGTTTAGCTACAGGGTTATCAGATGAATCAAAGTGCAAACATTTCTTATCTCACTTGTACTCATTACTCCAACCATGCTGAGAGAGCAAAAAGGCACTAATATGTCAATATCAAAAGCAAGACAATGTTTATCATTCAGGTAAAGGGTTAAAGCAATTCATTTGTTGAATGGTGGGAAAAGTAGTTGTGTTATCAAAGCAACAAAAAATAAAAATGGAAGTCAACTTTTTTGCAAGTGTGATGGGTACAGTTAGATATCTTCATCTAATTGCCTGCGAATTAGGGTTATCTCTGAAAAATAAAATATTTGAGAAGAGATATGAGTTACATCCCGTTTCATTAGGGTCAGGCGTCATTCAATATTCAAAAGATGTATGTAAAGTCCTGGGTCACAATGAATAGCCATATATGGCTTCTTTTGATTTTTATTCATCGCAGACTTCTCAAATATGCCCACGGTCTTTTGATCTTCGTGACCTGAGCAACTGACTAATCCAGTCATTGTTTTATTCTAAGATTGGTTTATATTTTAAGCTGTGATGATTTCATTTATAAAATGGATTAAAGCAAGCAGGTTACAGTAATCTTGTGCCAAACATAAAATTTGGGAGAACAATATCTACCCTTAATTATGATTTTGTTGTACAGTGCACATAAAACAATCTTGATAATAATAATAATAATGATAGTGATATTTTATGCATTGTATTTGTTCAAAAACCAATTTTAAAAGATGAACCCAAGTACAGTAGTCATCTATGTGCAATGACCACTTTTGCCTTTTTCCGTGAAAGGCTGTTAGTGACAGGTTTGAATGTATCTTAAATGTGCAGATCCTATCAGAAGCCAAAGTTTAAATGTCATAGTTTATGCTAAAACCTCTTTGTGCATTTTGCCGAGTGGTCTAAAGCGCTCACCATTACGGATCACTGCCATCTCACCTCTGTCTGCGTGGGTTCAAGTCTCGGGCTCGGCCAATGCGGGTATGTGAGAAAGCTTGCCGGTAGCTTCTCGTGGATTGGTGGTTCTTTCCAGGGTATTCCTGGGTTCTTCCTCCACCATTTATACTGACCGCCATGTATAGCCTATCTTGTGCTGAAAAATGGTGTTAAACCCTATAACAACGACAACAACTTTGTATTTTTACTCGGTGAATGGTGAAATCCCTGAAATCATTGAAAAAGGGTTAATATTGCTTAATCAGTGTGATTAATACAGTGTGTATGTTTTTCTGTGTCTTCTGTTGATCAACAAAAAATATAGTTTACATCTTTTTCCCCACCTATTCTGTCACTTTTACAGTAGGGTCTACAAATCCTATGATGGGCCTTCAGTATTTTTAAACAAGTTTTGAATACTAGTTGTTATGAGACAATGATAGGTGTTATATCTCAGTATGACATCTGGTTATTATGACACTGCATGTTATACTGAACAATGTTTAACAATGTATGATAAATATTATTATTACCTGCTTCACTACTGTTCTCTACCAATACATGCTTTGTGGACCAAAATCCCTCAGCAATGAGTGTCAGCACAGATATACTGAAATACAGAAACATGATGCATCAAAGCAAATTTTGTATCAGATGGTATTATTTTGACACAACCTTGAAATTGCTGTACTTTAAATACAAAAATAAAAAAAAATAAAAAAAATAAAAACAGAGATAAAATGTCTTTTCTGGATCTTGCTCATGTTTAATTTTACCTTTGTTTGATATTTTCTTTTATAATTCCCCCAAGTATGTAGTTTTCTATTTATTTCGTGCTAAATTGTGATTTTGTGGAAGCTCATTGCTTCGTAAGTTGAGACACTGATATCAGTGACTTGAGAATGGAATTTTTTTTAATCCACTGATAAAATAATTGAAATATTCACCTGCCAAATTTGCTATTTTTAATGAAAATGCTATTTGAAAATTTGCATCATCTTTGGTGATGTGAATAATGGTACCAAGTATCATCTTTGGTGACGTGAATAATGGTGCCAACAGAGCACTGACCCTCTCTATAATTCACTAAAACTTATCAGCCACACAACTAGTTATGCACAGCTCTCTTTCTCTGTCCTTAGGTAGATGAATTTTGAATTCACTTTGAAGATATGAATTATGAATCCACTAAACACCTTCATTAACTGATTTTCATATGCTGTTGTGTACATGAACTGTTGGTAAAGGAAGTAGTTTCTATTTTTATCAGAACCTATCAGTACCAAATTTACTTGTACAATGAACACAATTCTTTCACAGCTATGTCTAAGGACACGATATGTATTTTTACCCACACATGCAGTCTACCCAAGAGATGACAATCTGCTAATTACACTTAATCAGGATATCACTTGTTGACAGATGTGGTATCTAGGGGTACAGGCATGTTATGAATCAACACAATGCATATGGATATATGCATTTCTGAATGGTGGCATGAAAACATAAAAATATTTTTGAGTTTCAAATATTACCTCTAGATTTATCAATTTTATTTATATGTTGTGCTTATGAGACAACCTCTATTCTGTATGAATCAATTAAATAAAAACAAAATCATCGACTTATAAAAAGTACACATATTACTTTGATCTGTCAGGGACCATGCTGTTTCCCTGTGCACATTTTATTCACAAGACTTACGATTTCATCTCCTTATGTGCTCTGGAGAGTCTTTATGAAAATATGAACACAGATAAAGGTAGATTGATTCATAAATTGGATTGGTAAATGTGCCACTTAAACACATGTATACCTAACAAGAATGAGAATGGCAATTGCCATCCGCTTCCTGGTACAGAATTCAATCATCTTTGATGTCTCGACTCCTTTTTTCCATCAAAAACTTCTCTTTCTAAGCTGTCAAACACAGGTACCAGGCATTATATTTAAGCTGAAACAAAATGATAGAACAATATAAGTTATTGTTGGTTTCATCAATGTAACATTGCATTAACCACTATGCATGTAACAGAACTGAGAGGTCACTTTAGGACAGGTCAGGAGATTTGCAAAATTTGGTCAGTTTTTATTTAAAATCTGAAACATTTTCATCAAATTGATTTTTAGCATACAAATTAACAAATATTACAACTACTTAATAATTTTATTTTTTTTGTGGTTTTTTTTGTATTAAAAAATGCAGACCACCTCAACACTTCACTCATTTCATAGTAACCTGTTGCCTTTCATATGATCCTTGTATGTAGCACAAGCACTTTGAACCTTTCCTAGTAGATCAATGTCTGAATTACATTTGTGGCAATCTTCACCAGTGCTGATCTCAAAGCAATGTTATCATTTGATCCATAACACCACAGAATTCGATGACTCCCCATAACTAGCTACAAATATAAAGACTGTGCCATGAAATATAAATGACACAGTTAAATTTGAATACAACAATATATATTATGCATGCACACGCATGAATAATCATTACACATTAAATTATTTCATAAAAATGACTGTACGAGATCATTATTATAATAACCATGTTTACTGTCTGCAGCATGAATAGTTCCACTGGATTATAAGAACTCATATACTACTCATCACTGAAAGTATGCAACACATAACTGTATTAAACTTCTTTGTCCAGGTATACAAATGGTAAACTTTCTTTCCTTAACCTGCTTTTCTATCTTCTCTTTCTATCTCCCTCTCCTGAGTCTATTCTTTCCTTCTCTGCCTGCTTTTCCTCAGAATAGAAAATGTCCTTTCAGTGTCTGCATTGGAATGTGACAATGTCAGTACCACTCTAGAGTCCACCACAAAGTTTAAACTGTTCTTGTCTATGGGAAGATTCAGGTTGCTGACTGCCTGCTGGAACTTCTCAAGATTGCTGCTACCTGGCTTGAATTTGAGAAGTTCTTCTAAAAACTAACTTTACTGGAATAGCAGAATGCATATTCATGTCTGTTTGAATTTGATTCCAACCAATAAAACTCTCGTTTCCATCTAATATTGAACTTTATGTGACATTTTAGTTGTTTAGATTTTAGCATTTGGGAGAAAATCAATGCTTAGATGTCTACAAACTTTAAATCCTGATACCAAACCAACCTGTTTTAAGGCACCTGAGCTAATAACTAATCCAACCAATATCCATTAGTCTTTAAAGCCTTTTGAATCATTTTAATCCAACTTGCTTCTCATGACACATAGCATAATCCATCTCAGCAAATGTTTTAGTTTAATACTGAATGTTTGACCCTGCCAAAAGAATCAAAATAATATTTCATGCTGTTTGAGCTCTTCAGTAATCCAACTATAATCCATTAGTAACTTTCATCCTTTCAAATTTACTACTAATCTCACACTGTATAACCCAATGATTCACGTTAGGTTATTGTCTGTTAAATTCACAATTAAAGTTTTATGCTTGAAGGGGAAGCTGGTTAACAGTCATACGATCACAGGAAGTCTTTATTGGAAATATTGTATACTTGAAGCAAGGTGCATAAAAGGAAATGAAAAATTTGTTGCATTAACTTTTACATAATAATACTGAATATGCTGGAGATTTCAATGAGTTATGGGAGACACTTCTCATCTTGGAAGGAACACCCTCTTGGTCAGTATATAAACCCATATCATCTTTGCTTTTTTAATTCTGTATGCTGTTCATCAACTTCAGGCATACTTTAACCTTTTAAGCTCTGGTTGAGATCTGGGCTAATATCAACACTAATGTATCTTTGTATCAAAAGAGTAGCTACCTTAATGCTGGTTCTCATATTCATGACTCACTAGCTACCATGGTGCTTCCACAAAACTAGTATAACAGTAGCAGAGACATAACAAGCAAGCTGTAAATATCGTTACTACTTCAGTACTATATACAAAGCACTCTTATATGCATTACATCCAGTGACAACACCAACAGATAATATTAATGGCATTTATAATTGTGAAGCTTCACTGTTTGTAACAAATTTATGTACAGTAGTGACTGTAATTCAATTCTGAACTTTTCTTAAGATATCTGAGTAGCTGTTAACATGTGAAGCTTATTCCATTCTCTAATGGTTCTGGGGAAGTAACTACACTTACACATTATGGCAATGGATTAGGAACTGGAGTTAGGCCCATGGATTCAATCTTTCTGTCTTTTACAAGAAGGAATGTAACTGTGGTCTTCTTTCTGTCCTGTGGGTTGAAAGGGATTGCCACCAGGATGAGTCTGACTTTAAATTATGCTTGTATTTCTGATAATTGCCAAATAAAACTGTCTTCTAAACTTTATCCATTTCTTGTACCTGTAATTTTGATTATGGGTCCCAAACTGAAGGAGAATATTTCAAATGTGGATGTACTCGCATTAGTTATGCCCTCTTTTAAATTTCTTGCTTACACTAGTCCAAGAACATATCTGTATGATTATAATTTTATTTACTTGGTTATGTTTTGTTTCTAGGAGAGGTTATGCATAAATTCAAGATCAAGATATGGATTGCAGGTAACTTCATTTCCTTTGCTGCCAAATTGTGTACACAAATAGGTATTTGTCATGTCCATTAGATTTTGGCATTTAGATTCTGAAGAAGTTTCTCTAAACCATTAGTAGCAAATTGTATTTTAGGAATAACCGAATATAACTTGATCCTTCAACCAGTCTGATATCATTTTGGTCACTGGTGAAAATGTTGACTAACTGCTGGCACAATCCATTCAGTTGTAGCCAGTGTATCAAATGTACATATTGGCATTTAAAAAAAAAAAAAGATTTATACTGTGTGTTAAATTAATATAATCTTATCTCAGTGTTCATGGTATAGAAAAAGAAATTAAACTTTCTCAAGCCAAGTCACTGAAAGATAAATTTAAATAATTTGGAAATATTCTCAGATTGAATTATAATTTAATCAATGGCATTCCTTTCTTAGTAGAAGTAAGTTCCTTTCTCCCAATACTGATTTTGGCTTCTCTTAGCACAAGCACACTTTTCTATCAGTGAAACTGGGATGACTACCCCCACCTCCCAGTTCTGATTGGGAGAGCGCATGCCTCAGTGGCCTTACAGTACAGGAATAGGATCATTGGTGTTATCAATAATTTTTATTTTTAACTGGCAGAAAAAGAGTGTAAATACAAAGAGGCACCATCAATAAATAAATAAATAAACGATAACAGACCGGACATTGATATGAACGTTAGCAATTTTTAACAGAACTTCTCATAATATGCAATAAATTCAATACCTTAACCAGGATCTTAACTCAGAAACACTCTAAGATAGAAATATTGAACCGTAATGACTCGATGGAGTTGTTAGTAATCACTACTCTCGGATAACACATTTGCCGGAAGTAGAATTGTACTCCGGCACAACGTATTGTGGGTAGAGTTTATAGCGGACATTGCCAAGGACATCTTGAAGCACGTTCGCTTATTTTCACGCGTTTAACTTAAAATGTTCCGTGCTGTTGTAAGCAGGGCAACGTCAGTACTAAAGACGTCAGCTTTAGTTCATTTCAAAAGAGTTCCCGCTGGTAAATTAACAATACATTTTAATTTGTCTCAGATTTTCAAGGCTGTAGTTTTAGCACTTCCAGTTTTCGTTTTAAGTTTATTGCAGTACACTTTGAACATCCTGCCACAATCGTTTAAACTATGTGCACGTTTAAACTATGTTCAGCAGGAACCAGTAATATAAAGAAGGATATTTTGACGAATATAGACATCTCTTGTTGCAAGTGCATGCATATTCACTTCTGCATGACTTCTACATGTCACTACCGACATTCGTGATCAAGGCAGTTATTAGTCTTACTGTAAGACATCGACACTGATAGTTATGTTTTTGGGGTAGATGTCCTACTGCCCAAATAATGGCGCTGTCTACTGTTTTTCGATGTTGAGTAACATCGGAATGATGAGTCAAATTTTCAGGAATATCTTACACACTTGTCAGACCATATTGATATGCACAAGAAAGGTGGGAATAACTCAAAATAATATGCATAGTAGTAGTAACATGGAGTGGTTTATCTATCACAGTTCAAATAGGTTTTAAAATTGTGTATTGAAGAGTTGTTTCTCACCAGTGGGTCACAAGTTCCATATTTGAATTGTAGAAGCAAGATCGTTCTACACATTAGGAATCAAATATCATTTGAAGATCGCATGAAGTAGGTGTCATGTTCTATAAATAACGGTTCATTAAAGTCACACTATTGTCCTTTCACTAGTAATTAATAAATTTATTTCATTTAACATTTGTATGCAGATGGTAAATAACTTTGTATGCAGACGGTAAGTAAAATCCCACTTCTTTTGACTCGTTGCATTACATAGGTGTCAACTAGTACGGTTTACCTGTAATTTGTATGTTTTTTTTCCATTTTTGTCAGTGTACGGCCGTACAACTGTTTGTACGGTTTTTCGTAAATTTTTCTTCTTTTTTTTTATCTTTGTTTTTCTCGTTTTGTATGCATCTGGAACTCTGGACATAATTTTGTTTAGAAAAAGATTTCAGTGAGACCAGGGTGGTCTGAAACAACCAATCAAATCATACTCAAAACCACGCTTTTCCTTTGTCTGATAATGAAACAAGTTTCATTTCATAGTTCAACTCCTGTTTGTGAAGATCTTGTCATTTATCGCTCAGAAATTTTGATGCTCACTTGGACTTCTAATATTGACAAACTGCCTGTGTAGTAAGTATGTTTTCTTATTTTATACATTATTATTTTATTATTTATACTTATTATTATCAAATGCATACAATTGACATCAATTTTCTTACTTTACTTAGTGTGGCAGTCATGGTGGTGTAACCGTAATTCGTCCGTCTTTTCTGTGTGGAGATAAAGTCGATTTATTAAAATTTTAATAATATACAAATTAAAAATAAACAGTCTGCTGAATTTAACACTGGTATTTTATTCTGCTGTCATTTTTTAAAATTAAGTTTACGTAATGCAAATAGATGCATTGCCAGCATGACGGAAGTAGTACAGCTACTGAGTGATGTCATTCTCGTGGCTCAAAAATATGTAACACTGCCAATTTTTATATCCAGTTTGGACCAAAAATCGGCACATCATGTAGCAAATTCACAACTTTTCAAACACCAGATACGCAATTAATAGAAATGATTAACAGCTTACGAGGTACAAACTTCTGGACTGCTACTTTGTCAATTTTTTTTATTTATAGATTTCAATTTTTAGATAGCTCCTGGCATAATATCTTGGTGTTGATGGGGAAAAAATACAAATTCGTAACACATTTGTAATCGGTAGATCTTCTTCTAAAACATAACAAATCTAAATTATTTTTTAAAATTTCTTTCATCTAGTTGAAAGATTCCATCCATCAAATGGCTGAGCCTGACTCGAAGAAACGCAGGCTTGAAGACACTGACCGAGGTCTTGGCAGGTTTCAGGCTGATTGGATTAAAGTCTTTCCTGGCATTGTAGATGTATCAAAGTTAGGATCTTCCCATGCTTTTTGTAAAATATGCAGTAAAGACATTAAAGTGGTGGCGTCGGGCATATATGATTTGAAGGAACACTGCAGACAGAGATCTTTTTCGATGATGAAGAAAATACATACAGAATGTAGGAAGTCTGAATTCAGACACATTAGCATCGTTTTTACAATGTAAAGTAAACAATAACATCTGCTGAAGAGACTTTAAAACCCCAGAATATATTTTTGAAAAGTGCGAAAGGTGCATGTGTTGCATATAGTACAACACACAAGTAAAAAGAATGAAATAAAGTTTCAGAAATGTAAATAATTATGTAAATATGTGTATAAATACTTTGTGTATAGCATTTGTTGTTTTAAAACTGTTGCTTTTATATAATGTATGAATACATTTTTTCATGCAAGGTTTTTTTGGTCTTTGTATAGGTTTTTATTGGTCTGGTGTACAGGTTTTCATCTCAAGAGGTTGACACCTATGGCATTAAATCCTTCAGAACACTCAACTTTTTTAGTATTAATCCATGGCAGAACAGAACACCTGTTTGTCCATTGGTTATTGACCTGAAATTATAAATTGATGATGCTTTTATGGAATGCAGCATCACCCCAGGGTAAGAGTCATACATGGAAACCATTTAGCAAGGGCTATATCACTAGGAACTGACCAATCCTTGGAACAGAGCTGCAGTTGTGCTATTACTCCTCTTACCTTGAGGTGATGCTGCCATTGACCCATTGGGGGAACAGAGTTATTTCAAGGGATGTGTATTTTCTCGATTAACAGAGCCTAAAAGTACAACTATCAGCATGTGGCGGTCCATGCAGTTTTTTTAAGCTAAGAAGGGGTCCTCATACTTGAAATGATTTGGAACCACTGCTGAAGAATATCACTGAAGTCAAGTCTCAGTTAGAGAGAGACCATTTAGTTTTCTAAATAGGGGATTGGTTCCAATATAAAGCATCAACAATTGTCCTCTGTTTGTATTTAAAAAACAAAGCTTTATTCCATTCCGTATTTTGCTTGAAACTAATTTATTTTGGGATGAAAGAAAAATAATATCCTGGTTAAGGAAAGAACATCATAGCCCCATAATAGTAGGTTATCAAGCCTTGTGAACACTTGTTCATCCTAGCCTGATAATAGTAGCTATATCAGCCTCTTGAACACTTGTTCATCCTAGCCCCGTAATATTAGCTATATCAGCCTCATGAACACTTGTGTTCATTCTTGCCCCATAACAGTAGCTATATCAGCCTTGTGAACACTGTTCACTGCATGTACCCCTATTACTGCACATGGTCTAGGCACGTGGTTTGCATTTCAGTATAGATTCCATGTTTTCTATGAGTGTTTTCTTCTTTATTTTAAATAATGTAGTGGTTTTAAATTAGAATTAAACTCCCCATATCTCAAAGAATTACTTTTCCTTTATAACAATTGGTTACATTTATGCAGTTAAAGAGGAGCTAAAGTTTCTTGTGATTTCTCAGAAGTTTGTTGTGACTTCTCAGAATAATGTAAGACTGGAAATTCCAGAGACGTAATTGATCTACTTTCTACTAATCATGACATAATATTTATGGGCTACATTGTCTAAAATAAATTGGGAATGCACATGATTTTTGACATTGTCATTGACTGCAGTAGAAGTTTTGAAATAGAAGCCAATCAACCTTTTCTAAAATTACATGTATTGAATATACAAGCCTATTATAAAATTATTTTCTCATTGTAAAGATATATAATCAACATAATGTTGATTGAGTCTTCAAATGGTATTCAGTTGTAAATCATTCTTGATGTACCCCTTTTCATGTGTGGTCTTCATTCATGGCTATTCATGTCAAATCAGTAATGTTGATGAGTCCTCTCCACAGTGGAGTTGCTAAAGACATGCATGTTGATGTGGTGGAGATTTGTCAGTATTTACTCCTCCATTGATGCCCCACTGAGATGCATGGAAAAACAAAAACTTGTGTGCTGTACTGTAGTTTATTGTGCATTTTAATTGATTTACACTAAACAATAAAGAAAAAGTTACCAAATGAACCTGGTGTGAACCCTTAGTAATTGAATCTAGGCTTATAGCTATTGATTTAGGTACTGGTATGTTCAACAAACTGTACATAAGAATAATGTACATTTCTAGTCAGCCAGTCTAATATCACTAGCATTCTAAAGGATCACTGTCAGCTGTTGCTAAAAGTACAGTTGTACCAAGCCTTGGAGCTCAAAAGTTACAGTGGCTGATACTGAGTGCTGACAACTAAAGATTAGTGATCACTAACTCCTGATCAGGTCCATGGGTTGTTTTTGTGATTATTAATAATAATTATTATTATTAGCTCACCTGATCAAAAGCCAAGTGTGTGTAACAGGAAGATTTGGTCTGGGTTGGCAAATACTGTATTATTTGCACATATATTTCAGTTATATGTTTATATATGCTTGTGTCAATAAGCTGTTGATGGTTGGCAGGATAAATGAATAACAAATGTACAAGGTGTCATATTTCATTATTTAAGTGTCTGTTATACCAATATGATTGTGAGTTATTTGTGTCACTCTGAATATTGAGGAACATTTCATTGAAGTTATTTGTTTTGCCACTTTCAAAAATGTTCTGATGCCTTTTTCTGCATTTGTGGATAAGACCAACTTGCTAGAAACAAGTTGACATTGTTAAATATAAGTCATGATAATTAATCCTAAATCTATGTCAGAATTAAAAATGTCAGTGGTTTATACTTACCTGATTGTAATATCCAATTATGTGACACCAAAACAATAGGATATGATCCAAATTTCTTCCATTGGTCACATTTCACAAGCTGTTTCATTGTAACACTTCCACATTGCAAATTCATGTACAGGTCAGTTAATTAACCCTACTGTAAAGTAGTTATATTAGCAAATCAAGCAGTATGTAATTTGTATTGATTGTATAGGTCCCTGAAACGTGTAGTGGAATAAATCTTGCATTATGAAACATAGTACTTGTAGAATTTATTCCCTTGATTGTTCAAGCCTACAGAGATAAGGAAAACTTTATTATTTCCCCAAGAGATAAAACGAGATATTGGCAGTTCAAATCTAAGTTTTGCTTCACTTCACCCATTTGTGAGAGTTATGTTTAGTGCATCAACAGTGCACTAGTAGTCTGTCTCCTATAGATCTGAAACTAGCTAAATAAATAAGATACACTGAGTTGCTTTGTTGAGCAGAAGCATACCATGTTTTATTCTTTCTTATTTTAGTCAAAGTCAGTTTAAAAGCAAGGGATCAAAGAACGACTAATTCTTTCTGGTGGCTATCCCAAGGACAACATTAGAGAGTTCTGTGAACTTTCATTTAGCGATTTGCAAGAGCTGGTAATGGACAGGCAAATGATATCATGATGTACCATGCTGAAGTATAGGGATAAATAACTGCATGTAAACCGTCTACTCCACGCCTTTCAAAAGCTGATGAAAACTTGTCTGAGTGTAATGGTGGGGCTAGGTGGATGATTTCTGATAGGTGGATGATTTCTGATAGTTTTCTTAACTATAATTGCAAAATACTCATATGTGCTAGGTGTGAGTGACAGTGGTTGCAACTTGTGTATTTTATTTATACTTTTGTGTTTACACTATCAGTATTTACATTACAGATAGTATTTAATTTACAGTGGTAAGCAGTGTGCGGCATAGCCATGGCAAGAAGGAAACGGCTGAAGAATTTGATAGAAGATATGAGGAATACTTCAGTAGACAGGATATAGATGGATGGGAGCTCCGAAAGGCATTGAATGATCTTCAGGTATATACTAATATATACAGATGTGTATTCTGCCAATAAGAACAACTAATAGATGACAACTCAGAAAATATTCAACAGAATTTGACAGAAGGCATCCTGCTATGAAGGCCTTTGAAATGCGTACAGATGATGCCAATTGTTACTAAATATAAAGCTAAGACACAAATGAATGCCTTTTTGTCAGTAATTGCTTTGCAGAATTGGAACAAATTTAACGCATCCTGGCTTGAAGGTAGTTTACATCTTTACAAATAATGCAGGATTGACATGAAATTTGGTTACCATTGTGGAAAATAGAAAAACCTTGAAATGGCACCTCAAAAACTGCTCAACAGAATTTGATCAAATTTTGGAGAAAGCATTCTGGTTGCAGACTGTGTGAGTTTGTACAAATGTTGCTGATTAGTCATAGATGTGGCTGAAGATGGTAACAACACTTAAGGCGATTTTGATTTTATTAGCAATCAACAAAATTGTAAGAAATTTTAAGAGAATGTACCCTACTAACATATATTTGAAAACTCATCTTACATACCTAGATTTCAAACGGACGAGCAGTCACAGGTCCACATGGGCCTGGTGTTGTATTTATTTATTTTCAGCATCATAGATTGATATGGATGCTGTTTATGTATGCTAGTTCAAAAGGGTCATCATTAAACACAAAATTGAAATTTATTACCAATATTCATCTCAAATCACATTGTTATATCTGCACTTTTTGTGACATATCATGTCCATTCATCAATCTGTCAAGTTGTCTCTCCATCCGTCACTCTCCTCCTTGTAACCTGAAGTTTCAAACTTTTAAATATGTTTACCCTAAATTGTAAATAGAAATGGAAAAATAAGAATTTTATGTGTAGAAACTTGCATTGTGTAACTCTACTGGTCATACATGAGAAGAGCTTATAGGATGTCCTGTTGTCCATCATCTGACATCCATCTATTCATTAACACAAGTTTGTTACAGCTGCACATCCTAAACTAATTTGAGGATTGCCATGAATTTGTACATGCACACTCATCCTAAGGTCTAATTGGTTGTAAATAGAAATTGTTCCACGTATCGAACCAGTATGGCCATCTTGAAAATCTTGGTTTTGCCATTCTTCCTGAATAGATGGTCATGGCAGCATGGGTTTTGTTCACTAAAAGACTTTTTGTGATGTCTAGTTGGGCCAAAATAAAACTAGTAGTGTTATGGCATCCAATATGGCCACCACAGCAGCCATCTTGAAAATTGTGTTCTTGCTACTCCTGAACAAAAAGTCATATCAGCATGGAGTTTTTGCTGGATGACTTCATATGGTGTCTAGTTCATTTTAAATAAAAATTGTGCTAATTCAGTATCCAATGTGAGTGCCACAGTTTTCCACCTCAAAGATCTTAACACTACTTTTTCAAGATTGAAAGTCATATCAACCTTGGGTTTTTACAAGAAGGCTTCTTGTGATGTGTAATTGGTTCTGAATGAAAAGAATTCCAATCTGACGCTCAGTATGACCACTATAGCAGCCATCTTGAAAATCTTGATATTGTTATTTCCCTAAATGGAAAGTCATTAAAATGGGGTTTCCAACAGATGACATTATGTTTGGTCCTGAATGAAAATAGTGTCAATCTGATTTCAGATATCGCCACCATTACAGCCATTTTGAGATTCTTGGTGTTGCTCCTTCTAAATGGAAAGTCGTATTGAGTGTTTTCACAATAAGACTGATGATTAGTTGATCCTGAATTAAAATGATACCAATCTGACATCCATTATGATCACACTGGTGGCCTTCTTAACAATATTGTTGTCTCAGTTCCACAAGAAATTATGGTCATATCAACATAGGGTTTTCGCCAAATACTTTTTATGATATTTAGTTGATCCTAAATGAATATGGTGCCCTGCAGACATCTAATATGACTGCCACTGTGAATATACTGGAATTATTTGGGGTTTTTTGCTGATTCTCCTGAGTGGATGGTCATATTGACATGGTGTTTTCACCATATGTCTTCTAATGGTGACATGTTTATTCGAAATGAAAATAATGCAGATCTTACATTCAGTATGGTTGCCACAGTGGTGATTTTAAAATTATATCATCCAAGGATATCAGAGATAGTTTCAATATTCAGAGTTAAAAGGAAGAAATGTTCTTGTCCTCAGTACCTAGAAGTCATTTTTGGATATCAGAGCATCTGTCCTTTCGAGAAACTCTTGTCTACTGGCTATTGCCAATTAATTTGTTGTAAATAATGAATATTATATTGGGGACAGCTTGATTTTGCATGAGCTAGCATTTACTACTGCAACCAGATGAAAACAATAAATTTAAACTATTTAGAAATATTAACAAGTCATCTTCATGAGGTTTTGTACAAAATTTGTAATTAATCATGATTTTCAAATGAACTGTCAGTGATCATCCATACTAGACTCGTACATCTTGTCACTAGTCTGGCAAGAATGATGGCAGAGTGGAAAATAATACAGAAATTTGTTATTCTTTTTTTGTATGCAAAAATGGTGTTCTTTACATGAAATTCTGATTGCCCAGTAATATTTTTGTCTGGGCTAGTTGGGTATGGGAATTGTTGTTTTCTTGTTCATGATGTATTTTATATATATGTTTCAGGGTCATGATTTGGTGCCAGAGCCCAAGATCGTTATTGCTATCCTCAAGGCTTGTAGAAGACTCAATGACTACTCTCTCACCACTCGTTACCTTGAAGCTCTCAAGGTACTAAAAAGTCTTTACACTTCTTTGCAGATAATCAATCTTCTCAGTTTAAGAAAAACAGATTTAGGATTTTAAGGCACAATAAGGTACAACTACAGAAGTCTTGTCATAATTGCATATAAAATCTAGTATCCAGTTTAACATTCCTCAGCAATGAGGAGGGAAGCCATGGTAGCTCAGTTGGTAGAGCATGGGACTTGTAATTGAAGGGTTGCAGGTGTACTACCTGCCCAGGCCAGTTTTGGCTGGCAGCCTCATTGTGTCCATGGAAAAAGGCACCTGGCTTTAATTTCCTTTGCTTGATATAGCCAATAATGTGATAAAAGACATTAAAATTAACAAAAACAATAATGAGCAATTAACCTGTTGGAATGGATCAATTTAGGGACTGTGTTTCATTCAGAAGCTATCTCTCTTCATTGCTTAAGCTGTAGATAACCATTGGCAAAATGAAAAAAAAAAGACTATTCAAAATCTTTATATATTAGTATGTTATGAAAACCAATGATACAGTGATATGGTAATAAAGCATAAAATAAGAAAAGGGTAAAAGTCACATATTTCACGATTGAGTATACTAACAGTTTACAAAATATTTGCTCTATGAATTAAAATTGATGGCAGGACCTGAACTATTGGCACATATCTATGTAACCAATTAGGTCATTCCTAACTTGCACAGGTGATGCCTAGAAGCCAGGCTAATGGAAATAACTTTTCATGGTTAATTTGAATATATTTAAAAGAAAACATTTTCATTGTATATTGGAAACAATAAATACCAGACATTTTAATTTTTCAGTGGGAAATATATCAGGGTCTGGTCCATTTAAAAAAATAGGTATTACTCCACAAATATTTTGTGTCCTTGTTTTGAGTGAAATATCTCATTCTGGTCTAAGGGTAGTTATGGTGACTCAGTGATTGAGGCATTGGACTTGTAACCAGAAGAGTACAGGTTCAAACCCGGATGAACTATTGTGGTGTGTTTTTGGCAAGGCACTTTATTCTGCTTTGCTTGGTATGATAAAACCTTCATCGTATTGCTAACACCAACAACCCCAAACCAGTCATATCAAGTATGTACAATGCATGAACACTACTTTAACTTTTGTTCTAATGCAGGGGTCTCAAACACTTGTCCTTTGGAGTTATTATCTGCGGCCCACAGCAAGACCCAGAATTTGTAAAATAGTTAATAATGCAAATTTTTGCTCCAGTGATGTGGCCTAAGGGCCAGTGTACTAGTCCTCATGTGGCCCTTGTGGTAATTTGAGTTTGAGACCCCAGTTCTGATGGATGGTCCAACTTCATTCTTTTGTAATCCTTAATGTTTATAAGTATGTCTGTTAGTATAAAAAAACCATTTAACTCCATTGACCAATTAATGCATTTTTCCTTTAAAATGAGCCTATCTTTAATATGAAGGCAAACATTAATTACTAATAAATAAAATAAGCTTCACTGGTTGCTATTATCCCTTAATGTTCCCAGTTAGTTATTTTTTCAATGTTTGTTTCATTATTTATTCTTTATTTATTGCAGAACAAATGTGGCTCACACGAGAAGCAGATATGGCCCTATATAGTGCAGGAGATTCGGCCCACATTGGATGAACTTGGAATATCTCTGCCAGAGGAATTGGGCTATAACAAACCAGAGCTAGCTCTCAAAAGTGTCTATGATATGCATGGTTGAGCATGCTCCTTATTTAGGAAATTCTTTAGGTAATTTTTCATGAACTGTTTGTTTTCACATTTCTTTTACTTACAAGATATCTTTAAGATAGACTGGTCAACTGATGTTAAAGTTTGTAAATCATGATAATAATTTAGAAGAACTATTTAAAATAACAGTGTGTTAGTACAATATTTATTAGCCGGTGTCAGGTATAAAATGAGGCCAGACTAATACCTTGGCTTCATTGTTTCACTAGTAACTTTGGGTTTCAGAATATTAATGGTATCACTGTATGCTATTTCAGATTACTGGCAATTGGGATGCATCACTGATGCAAACATGCTTATTCCACAGTTTTGTTTTGGAAAGAGAGAGGGAGGCAGGCATAGGTGTTCCATTGCAATTTTTCTTGCATCTCATGATCAAAAGCCCTGATTTGAAATAGATTTCAGCCCTTCTTAATGCTGTTTGTACCTTACAAACCCTGTTTAGTGTTACGTGACTAGGCTCGTACAAAAGTACAAGAAAAGAGTGAAGAAAATAAGCTTTGTAAAATTTAACAAAATAATTTATTTCCCTAGAAAAACAAGGTAAAAATAAGATAAAGGACTTAACGTTTTATAAATCAAATCCAAAATTAATCCAAGAATTAAAAAATGTAAGTCCTATCACTAAAAAGTCCTAAGTGAATCTAAGTTAAGAGTCCCAATGAAATTCCTAGATGGAAGGCGATGACGTATGCCATAACCTTCAAAGTGTTGCTGTGTCAACAGTTCCTTGTTGAATCACAAAGAATAATATTCCAGTTTGGAATTCTGAATAATTTTCGATAAATGTCTTTTTCCAAAAATCAGTTTAGGAGCACTTGTAATCCAGGGTAAATAAATAATTCCAAAAAAAAAAAATAAAACTTCAACTCAAACTGGTCACAACAATACACCTTTAAGTGTCTTAGATTTAAAAGCCCAACTGGCTAGTTGTTCTCAAGAAAATGGTTATATAGTAAGTTAAAATACAAAACATATTCCCATAAGAGGGTCATGTGGTCACCTTTTTTCATGCCTAACATCATGTACTTTAGTATGGCTTTAGCTAAAAATCAGTGGTTCTTACTCTGGGAAAAAAATTTAAAGAATGTTGTTTACTTAAACCCTTACTGATTTCTGAATCAAGGTCAGCAATTAGATACAGTGTTTCAACTACTGGTTGTTTATCAGGTCAACAGAACTGAACTGAATTTCTAAAAAAAAAAATCAAATCCAGTAGACAAAATTATCATTACAATAACATGTAATGGAATAAAATAAAAACAAAAAAAAAATTAGAACTAACAAACAAGTAATTAAATTACATATACATAATATTAGATGAAGATTTTGTCTAAGAGAGAAAACTAAAATAAAATGGTCACTGGAAACTATAAAAATACATACCATACTCCTTCAGTTTCAATCATATATAATTTGTGTTTAAATATTTGCAGTATTTATATCCAATATAGACTCCAGTTAGATTAAATCCCAAGAATCACCATATAGCATGCTGTGTTATTTTCTGTGCAAGTACAGTGATGTCTCCATTCCCAACAAATTAGATTATCATTTATCAGTAGTGTGTGTACACTTCTTGAAGTTATGCAGCATTTAGTTTGATCTTTGCTCTTGCTGATTGCTGCATTTAATTGCTGTGACACTTCTGAGAATAAAAGACGTCACTGATGGAGAAAATTGAATGAGTAAGCACCTGGCATTTCCTTTCATTGCATTATACTATATTCATAATACCTTATGGGTAGCCTCATTTCCCTGTTGGTAGCCTCAGTAATTTTATCTTTTCTGTTGAATCTTGCCCTCAAACAGGTGTCTGCTGGAATGACCTGATCAAATTTTTAGTATATTTAATTGGCCTTTAAATAACACTGAAAAGTCCCGTGGTTCTTAAGACAATTGATATCATAATTAAAACTAGAAAAAATTGTTTATTCAGAGGTATTAATTGGTAATGGAATATAGTATTGCCCTTGTACATAAGTAAGATCACAATCAGGTAACTGAAGAATACAAATTACAATCATCCTGAAACCTCCCTCTTTCTCTCTCTCTCTCTCTCTCTCTCTCTCACTCTCTTGGCATATTTTATTTTGATAATGAGTTGCAAGGAAAATATGTGATGGATTATGGCTATATGTTTTCTAACTTGTCTATTCTAATACACATATGTAATCAGATTTAAACAACATATAATGCTAGTGCATGCTGCATTAGTACAGTTATATCTGATGCACATGAATTTAAGTCCTTCTCAATGTAGGGTCTTTTTGTACATGATCTCTTCCCCAGAGTGTTATTTTTTGCACATTATTTTTCATACTTTGGGAAAAATATTTATTTCTTTTACATATGAAAAATTACATGACATACAGTAAAGTGATTTGAATGACATAATCAATAAATTTGTTGTTTTGGAGTATAAGACAAAGCCCAGACTTCCTTGTCATAAAGTACATACTTACAGGCTGGCAAACATGTAATGTTTGTTTATTCATTTTGTTCTTGCCATGAGAAACTGACTAATCGAGACGTCGTTTTTGTATGCATGAATGATATGTCAAAAGACTGATTGGGAAACTGTTTCTCCGGTGACCTAGTGGTTAGAGCATCTGCCTCGGAATCAGGAGGTCGCAAGTTCAGACCTGGCGAAGTCATACCAAAGACATAAAAATGGTACTGACAGCTGCCTTGCTTGGCGCTCAGCATTAAGAGGTTAGTGTTAGGACTGATCAGCCTGTTGTCAGGGTAATGTGACAGGTTGAGATATGATGCTACATGTCTGTGGCATGTTGCCTCAGTGCTAGTCATCACTATAAACTGTCACACTGCAGACATTGTAGTGATATGACTGAAAATTTTGTTGAAGTTAAAAATCCAAAACTCGCACACACTCTTCTATGAAAACAGTTTTAGAGATTAAGTTGAATGAGGCAGGATGTATTGTATGGGTTTACCTTATGACTTTGGAATTAACCCTTTGCTAGCTTATGATTGTATAATAGTTCTGAAATTCCGTCCTCCAAGTCATAAGTGGTGACCATTGGATGAATTTAATTTTAACCAAGTATTGCTTAAAGTATCTGGTTTTTACCATGTTTCAGGCCAGATTAATTGACAAATCGTTTGCATTGGAACTGCATGGGATATTGTTTACTGATGTTAGCTTACTTAAGTCTGTGTTTGTTTATCTTAAATTCTTATGGTAAAATGATGACATTATCTATTGCAGTGGTAGATTGTTAAAGATACGTGTTTGTTACTGACATTTGTATATTCTGTCTTTACAGATAAATTATTTGCTGTGACCAGATGAACAGATGTGAGAATTTGAAAGCAGTTACTGGATTATTTTCTTAAAAAGCCATTTATATGTACATTGAGGAAAAATAAATCAAGGATCTTTAAATTTGATTTTGGTGGAATTTTGTATTATTATAATCGACCTGAAAAAATGGATTCATTCACAATATTAATAATTAACACTTGCACTTGGGTGTTAGGCACGAAATTCAATCTAGACCGAGGGACACATTTGTTCTAGAAATCTCTGCATATAACATTCATTCATATGCTGTATTGATGAAGTTGTACCTAAAAAAATTTCATTACAAAATGACTTAGGAGTGAGTGATGAGGTTGTAGGATCAATTAATACGATGGTCTTATTTTGTAAACAGCTGTTTCACTTGACTAATGTTATCTTGATTAATATACCCATAAAATGCTTAGCTGTACTAGTCATGGACCAGAAGAGCTTACGGGATGGTCTTTATGCATCCTTTCATTAGAACAAGATTGTTATTTATTGTTACTCTTAAACTATTAGGAGGATTGCCATGAAATTTTACACAAAGATTCATCACCTGATTCAGTTGGTCTTAATTGAAAAAATGGTGCCTCTTGGATATCCAGTATGGCCACAATAGCAGCCATCTTGAAAATCTTGTTATCACAATTTCTGAATGAATGGTCATATAAACATGGGTGAATTTAACTAAAAGACTTCTTGTAATGCCAAGTTCATCCGAAATGAAATGAAAATTGTGCTGATCTGATGTCAGATATGGTTACTGTGGCAGCCATCATGAAAATCTTGTTAACACTACTCAATGGAAAATCATATTGACATGGGTTTTTCATCAAAAAACTTATTATATTATCTAGTTGGTTCTAATGAAAATGGTGCCAGTCTGAATATGGCTGACCCCAGTGGCCATCTTGAAAATTTTGTTATTGCTACTTCTTCTGAATGGATGGTCACATCAACATTGGGTTTTCACTGTGATTTACAGATATTTTGTTTAAGGTAATTGATATTGTTAATTCAGAAATGGAATGTATGTTGAAAGAAGCATATTGGATTCATGATCTTGATCCTATCTATCTGATATGTTTAATTTGATCACTATTTTTATGTGTGTGTGTCAGAAACAAATCACTAAGTTTGGTTAGGTTGGACTGAGCTGACTTTAAAGTATTTTGCCAACAAGGTTTTTAGTTATTACTACTTTTCAAAGGCAACTTAATGCAGCTGGTTCCTTCAGCTGTATACATAATGTAAATTTCTAAACCTATAACAATAGAATTGAACTTTTATAAATTTATTTATTATTTGTAAAATCTGAAAAAATATCAATACAAAGTATTGTGCAATTTAAAAATGTACATTCCTCTCTATGGTCCTTTTTTTAAAAACTATTTATTTATCAAATGAAGAAAAAAAATTGCTAAGATTATTTCTTACTTTAAAATCTGATTATAAAATTTGACAATCTTAAAAAACTTGATACAATAATTGTACAAAGGGGTATATTTCAACATCAGTTCTGAAATGAAACATCAATTAAAGGAAACATAGGATATAGATACTGTCAGACATGTTGTTTTGGGGCTTCTGCCACTTTCTAGTGTGTGATAGGCAATATGTGGTGGCCAGTATAAATGGTTCTGAAAGAACACAGACCTATTTGAAAAATTATGATTATGAGATTATTCTTAAATCTTCATTGACAGGTTCATAATAATTAACCAATTTTACATATTAAAGGAAAATAATACTTTTTTATATATGTTCAACCAATAAATAAGATGAACTCGGCTCCATAGATGGAGTGCTGCACATGTTCAGCAGTTCACATTCAGCAAAGAAAGCTTAAGGGAATCCGCTTGTTTTACACCATGACAGATAACGTATTTTGCATCTGTAAACTACTCTACAATTTATGGAGTGTGTGATAGGTACAGTGTTCATTTATTATATTATAACTTTTTGTCTACATTTGAGAAGACAGTACAACAAGGCAGTAACTTGTTTACTAAAAGAAATAAAAATGGCCCAAAAATACCAGGATGCCAAAAGCAAATCAAATAAAGAGGATGCTCTAGCGTCCTCTAATAACAAGAAAAGAAACTGAAATCATCATTTCTTTGTTGCTTTTAGCTTTTTTAAAATTTAATTGCAAGCAAATGGGTTCTCTGGTAATTAGTCATACTTTTGGTGTTAAACTTAATAATTATCGTTTTGAAGTCAAGTTGACACACCATACTAAGGGAGGAAATTCACGAAATCAATAGATGTCGATGTTGAATATCTGATCGGACTGCCAAGGTGTAAATAGATTAACATAGTGGAACCATGGCTCACAAAGATGTCATGCTCCTGGTAGCTTGATTTGGAGTAATTTACTCTCATTAGAATTGTCATTGGATGATTGCAAAACATACATTATATGTTTGGTGTTCATTGGTTCATTTTGCTACTAGCTACTTATTAGTTGGGTAGATGCATTTTGATGACCTCAACATTGAGAAAAGTTAAAACCCTAGTGTAGCCTACTTTGAGGGTAAATAAGTCAATATCTTCTTTACCATAAAACTGGAAAAGAGGCTTCATTGTAGCATCTATATGTGATATTTTCAACTTCCTTTCAAATACCACTACTACATTTTCTGTCAAATTCATCGGAGCTTCTTGGCATGAAGGGCTTCAAGTTTGTATAAATGATGTATTATATGTACACCGGTAATTAAAACAGATAAACTTTTGAACAACTTTTTCTCAAAAAACACTGAGCAAATGATGGCTAAATTAGTCAGAAAGCATCAACGTACGAGACCTTTCAATATTATACAAGCAGTGTCAACCTGCCGTTAAATTTGCCCATCAATGCTAAAAATAGAAAAACCTTTTAAAAAAACTTGGAACAGAATTTGACAAAATTTGATTAAAGCATTCTGGCATGAAGGCCTTTCACATTTTTACATCCATACCGATTCATCATCAAATATGGTTACTATTACTAAAGGCAAACACACCATTTTGTGACATTTTCTCAAACCCCGCCCACAACAATGAAAATAATTTGAATCAATTTGATAACTTCCTGGCAAAGAAGCCTTGAAGTTCCTGCAAGTGACGCCTTTCCACTATAAAATATGGCTGCCATGACTAAAAATAGAAAAACCTTTAGACATCTACTTCTCAAAAGCACTTAACAGAATTTAATCCGGAAAGATAGAAATCTTGACATGAAGGCCGTTTCAGTTTGTACAAAATGATGCTGATTTGCAGTCAAGTGTGAGTTCTTTTACTAAAAAATATAAAAACTTGAACACCTTGTTTGGAAAAAAAACAAGACTAGACAAAACAGCAACAAAGGTAAAAATTAAAAAATCCATCTGCAAAAAAAATTACCAAACAGTATCGGACCAAATTTGAGAGAAAGATACGGGCATGAAGGTCTTTAATGTTTATGCAATAATGCCAGTCTGACATCAAATACTTGAACACTGAAAAAAGTTTACAATTTCTCAAAAAGCCCAATAGAAATGACCAAATTTAACAGAAAGCGTCATTACTTGCATACTTTTTAAACTTCAAAAGATGCCATCACTATCAAATATGGCCACTATTACTAAAAATATAACAATATTTTAACAACTTTATCTAAAAAGAACACTCAGTAGAATTTTGATCAGATTTGACAGAAAGCATCCTGCAATAAAAGGCTGCTAAATATTGGAAAAAAAATGCTGATGTGCCATCAAATATGCAAAAACAAAAAAAGTAATTTTAATTAAAAGAAGCAGAATATATAACAAAATAAAGCAATAAATAAATAAATTAATAAATAAATACCTCGAAACAAATATTTTCATAATATTTACAATTAACTAACTGAAAGAAATTAGCATCCTTCTGACCAGATTTTCTTGGTGAAATGCTCTGAAGGCATTTGACTGTTCGAAGGCTGTCAGCCAACCAAGTGATCTCAGTCCCACTTTGACCTGTTGTTATTGTTCGTATCCCTATGCCTGATTTTAAAAAATGCTGGGAATACTGTGATGCAACCGTCAGACCATCAATCTGTCTGTCCATCTGTTGCCACATCATTTGGTTGAATTTCATAAGACTTTGTTGTCCTGTTGTAACTGTCTGAAAGAGGGATGTCACTCCTTGGTTGTGCACACGCACACAAACACACCAATAATCGGATGCAAAAGAAAACCAACTACATTGAGATTTTCAACATTTTACAAAATCTCGTACGTATACAGTCAAAGCAAGAAGACGCAACGTATATTTTGATGGATGGTGGATTTGGGCACACTGAGTTACTTTGTGGTCGGTGGGGGTGAGTTGGAATATACAGTGAAAAGCATACTCTTCCTATTATTAGTTTAATATGTTGTTGTGATACCCTCAATATGTCCATATTTGTTCATCTGTCCATTAACACATCTCTTCCTGAACCACTGGGTAGTTAACCTGTCTGTGTGGAAAGCTTTCATTGTTGGGGGTCAGTAATTTCAGCAGAAAAAGATTTGAACACTGAATTAAACCTGAAAAAAATAGTCGTGCTCTTTGTATCCATCATACTACTTGAAAATAAATTATTCTTAGGTAAAAGTAAAATACAATGTCTTGGCTCGAAAGAAACTCCCACCCACCTACGAAAACTAAATAGTCGGTCCCTAACCATGTGCTAGACGGTATTAATTTTAGCTTCTTCCCCCAGGGTCCCTTTACGTAGTGTAAGGCCAAATGTGCACAGTGACAGTTTCAAATATATTTGACAAAATATTGAATACGAACTCCTAGCAGACTGACACCTAATATATTTCATGGATTTCACGTTTTGACCCTTGAGCAACTATCAAGAGGATTGGGGATGGGGGGAGGGGAGGTCTAAAATTATACTGTTTCACATTAGGCAATATGTAATAAAAGTGGGGGGTTTCGAGTCTATGTTGGAGGAGTAGAAAAGACGGAACGAAGATAAAGATCAAGATCGTGGGCGACTGTCCATCACATATAACAGTTTTAAATCTCATATTTGGCTTGAATTTAGTACACCTGCGGAATTAACCTCTTCCAAATCTTGGAGAAATTTCAACAATTCATTGGTGGACATGACTGATTGAAAGGCTACCCTTCACATGACTAACGTTTCACCCTCTTCAGGAAGTGGAAAACGCAGTGTTATCCGTGGATCAACTCCCACTACTAAACGAAGTATAGTCTAAGTTAACAACGACCCAGATCAAATATGTTTACCCCCGCCATCGTGGTAGCTAGAGCTTATACAGAGAAGTCGGATACACCAGAAAGGGAGCGTTTGGGAGTATCGAATCAGACAGAGCCAAACATTGGACACAAGCAAGAGTCCCTTTGGAACAAACAGGGATTTCGAAAGAAAACGTGTGTAGAGTACCTGAATTGCAAAAACGTCAAGATGTACTAGCGTTTCCATATCGTATACGTTGAATGTTTGAGAACTCCATTTTCCAGACGGAAAATACAATGACGTGTATCATCACCAAAATCATTTTGATGCCATTACCAGTATCAAATTATTTCTCTTATATAATTACTATTGTGACAAATGTGACCAAGCATTTAAACCATCGAGGAAAATTTTTTTACTGTAGAGAGGGATGTCGTGGCTGTTTAACGTCTAGACCTTGTTTTCCTGAAGGACAACACTTAATTCGATGTACTACCTGCAGAACAACATTAGTCAATTTAGCGTATTACGAGTGACACGGCACAAAACAATTCCAACAACTGAAAAGTGCCTGTGGATTATTGACAGCGTGTCCAACCTATGGGCAGCATTTTCATACCAGTTCCAAAAAGTCGCAGGTTTGACCCGTAAATAAACGATGTTGTATTTATGGTCAAGTCGACGAGTTGGATTAACATTGGTACATTGAGAAACATGACAAGGAACCCTAGAATTACTTACTATCCAGAACAAGAAAAACAAACTGGAACATCAAATTGATTTTATCTTGTTGAATTTGAATGTTCTCAAGTGACAGTGGATTCACATTCCTAACTTTTTATGTGGCTTTTGCCACTATTGTATTTAGAAACCTTTATTTCATCACTATAAGAACTTCAGCTCTCATACTTATTCTGATATCGCTCAATGGCTTTTCGACCCCACAGACGACAACTGAAACGAACAGGAGAAGGTGGATTATCATCATTGCACAAGTCATTGCTTTTAGTTTCTCAGGATACAATGGACAATTTCTTTTGAAACATTTTTTTCAGAACAAGGAACCAAATTTCCACAAGTCACCATCAACGAGGAGAGTGGGAAACGTACAATTTAAAGATTCCATTAGTTACTTGGCTATGCCTTTGAGTTGAATGCCGAAAATGTTTTGAATGAGAGAAATGGCCAGAGGCTATTTTCACCACTACTGAATACCGAAGAAAATCAATACGTCATGCTCCCACATTTGCCTGAAGTTCATGACTACGACCCCGGCGGTATGCGAACAAAACAGCGAGAAATTTTCTACGCCTGGTGCACTAGCCATCATGCCACATCAATTATATCAATCCGTCAACCGTCGATATTCTAGCCAAAGATTTGTATTGGTTACATTAGTTGTGTGAAACTCAACACAAATTTTTTTAAATGATGCTAGAAACGGCGGAGAAAAAGAATGAGACATTTCGTGGATGGTTGGGTTTTCTAAAACACATAGATCGTCTATGAATTTCAGGAATGTTTATTTCACGGATGTCCCATGTATTATCATTGGCTCGCAAAAGCTGGACATTATTCAACGAGTTTAATAAATTTAATATTAAATCGCTACCCATTTGAGATTCTGTTTATCACAGTTTGTTTTTATTTTGTTTTTTTTTTTGTTTTTTTTTTGTTTTTTTAAAAAAAATGGAAATAGGAGTGATAGAAGAAGAAATAATTTCATTCATTTTAACTCATACGAAGCACCGTTCATTTGTTGCACGTAAAAATAGTCATTGGAATTTAGTGCGCTGTTTTATAATTATTAAACTTTATTTGTTTAATTTTATCAATTATAATTCAACGAGCAACTGTCATTCCGAATAAATAGAATGTTTGACTAATTTTTCAACACAGAATGTATATGCATATTCAAAATGATGTCACACAGAGAAATGCTTGACAGCTAGAGTGTTTCGCTCTCAGTTTCACTTCTGAACATTCCGATTTTTGTTGGATATGTGATGTGATGATTTTATGGATGGAGATATTCCTGATTTACAGTAATCTATTTGTGGTCGGATGTTTGCATTATTCGATACGGAACAGAAGACTATAATAGACACAGACAAATTCTTGGCGATCGTCTCAAAATTTTTCAAACTACTCTAGAGTTATGGACGCATTCTCCGTTCTCAAAAGGACGAAGAAAGGCCAAATTGTCACAGCTGAATGGCACTGTATCTTCACCATCCCTTTAATATGTCGAATGCTGAAGCAAATGGTTCAGGTAAACCCGAATTTGTCAAATGTGTGATCAAATACAAATCACTTTTGTTCGATCGTTTTGCACAACGCATTACTTGCTGTTACAAAGTGTGGCAATCGTAAAGAAGAATCCATTTCGTTTGTTGAACGAATTCCTAGGGAAGACGATGGGATCTCATCTTCAATTAACTATTAGGAGAAGACAAAGAAGAAAATTAAACATTGGTTTCCAAGAAAGTGACACCATGGTAACCAAAGGATTATTTACCTTACTAAAAAATTTATTTCAACAAAGTAAGGCGATCACACCATTAACCTCAATACTTACTATGTTGTGTTGTGTAAAAGTGCAAGAGACAAATCTCAAGTTCAAGTTTTGGCATAAGGTAGGAACACCATGTCTGAATTATGCTTATGACGATGCCATTTAATTGCTACATGCGTATTTACTGAATGATTTCAAACTTACGACTCCCGACTATCTGTTTCACGACTGATATAAAGAAGGAAGTCTGATCATTTACACTTTTATTCTTGGATTTTGTCTGTCGTGCACTGTATGCCATCAATAGCATAACAAAAATTAAAGAATTGGGTACACATTTGTTAGAAGTATGTGTCAAAAAGAAAAGTGTTAAGATGGTTTACTTTGATATGGCGTCAATTACTACAATGAATTATTCACATTCCTCATCAAACGCAACGTTTTGGGGGAAAAACACCATAATCCAAAAGACAGACAAATAAGGAATGGCAGTGAGTTAACACTTCACGCCAGCCTCTCTCAAGATGAAGAAGAAAACCAAACAAAAACCCCTTTAAAAAAGAGAGGTACCGCAGCTAGAATCCGCACATAGTCACAAAAACCTCGATCTGTAGTTGTCTACCCTTCCTCTTCTCCTTCACCAGCTCCTCTTGCGTTATTGATGATGCCAGTGAAACCCAACTTTAGACAAGTGTTTCCCCATCTGATGAAAAAATGGAAACTTCCATTTCTAAAGGAACTTTTACTTCTTTTCAGTCATCGTCATCGTATTCTGTTAGCTCTGGCTCTGCTACTTTGACCAAAAATGTGTCCTAAGAAAACACTGAAAGCAGAACAGGAATATTACAAAGGAAACTGGATTTGTCCAAACAAGAATCCGTTGTCCGTTGAAAAAAACAACCTCATCGTCAATGTGCCTAAAGTCAAGTTGGTACGATGTCCCAACAACCAGTGGAGACAAATTCCAGTATAAAAGAAGTGTTGGACAAGGCTTACTTCAGTCATCTGAACAAAATGTCTTCCTTTCAGAGTTCACATGGTCGACGACGTCCAAAGAGGTATGCCGAGAAAGTTAAACAGGCCATCCCTTCTCGTTTAGCTAAACATTGAATTATCTTCTCAATGCTTACCAATGTCAATGTCTAGACACGGACTCAGATCATTCAAAAGCACCTAAAGAAATCATCGTTTCCTTATTCGCCTTATGAAGAAAAGGAAACTTCCAGTCAGTGAAATGAAAAAAGTGTTCGTTCAACGAGCTGGATTTCTTCTCAGACTGATCGGTCTATTGTTAATATTTGCTTGTTAGGATTGATTGCTGGATTATTTTAGGAAGAGAACTGTTACGGTGAACGTAAAAGAAAGAGCTTACTGGAAGGACGTCATACCTGTATACCTGGATCTTGAGAAAGGATTAAAAGTAAGTTTCGTTTCATACAACGTTGGGTGGAACTCCAATATAGGAACGAACAACGGCACCTACCTCTTAATTCTAGTCTCACAACAGTACTGACGAAATGATTGTTTTTCGTTACAGGATACGTGCATGGACATGACCCACTTGTCTATAAGATGGAAGATATGAACGGAGAAGTTTTAAATGAACTTTTTACTTGCCTGAATTACATCGAGTGACCTAGAAAGACGATGCGAACGATATTGAAAGCATCCTAGATCAAAGGACACGTAAAGTTGGAAAACATAGTATCCAGAAGTCCAAGTCAGTTGGCTTGAATATATCCCCCTCCCCCGATTCAATTATTGGATTGCAGTTTTACACATCATTGACTAAAAATAGAAGTGAAAGTCACAAACATGTCTTTAAGCACTGCGCACCCTTCTCCCAGTTCATCCCTCCAAGCGGTACAAAAGCATCAACTCGTGTGGGTGTTGTGTGGAGAACTTGTACTGTATAACTGTAGCAGCGCTTGGAGACTTGAATTTGCAACAAGGAGATAGTCAAATGTGGACTAGTTTACTCCACAATTGTATTTTCTATCGTCTTCCTAATCTCTGGTTGAAATATACCGATAGTAGTAACAACAACGGTAGTCACGTCAACGCCAGTCACAACTCTTCCTGCCATAGCAATCTTCTGGAACCCTTAGAAAATCATCCTTTGACATCGACTGACTCCTTGGAGTTAAGAATTATCGAACTGTGAAAAATCAATTTTATTTAGCATTAACTAGTGACAGTTCTATAAATGTGTTTTCCAAAACTAATACATGCTGCTTCACGGCAAAATTATATCGTTATACATTTGGATCACGAAGTTGGTAAAATGACCTTGGTAGAAACTATTCATCCCACTCAGGTCTTGAATATTACCACAGATCAAAACAATCGTAGCTAAAATACTCAACAAACAAGTTCAAGAGCACTTACAAAAAAAAACAAAAAAAAAAAAAAAAAAAAAAGCAACCACCTTTGAATATCTGTACTCTGAGTATTCTTGCAAGATATTGTTTTAATGCTCGACATTTTGGCAAAGCACTGGACATAACTCACCTCAGTGTACTGTACCATCCACCCTTTCAGCGTTTCAAATTGGTCTTTTCTGGCGACAAAGCACTGGACAAAACTCACCTCAGTGTACTTACCATCCACACTTTCAGCGTTTCAAATTGGTCTTCTCTGGCGGCAAAGCACTGTACATCACCTCTGCTCTCAGATTGTTTGCAAATCTTGGTGGAAACAGTTCTCATTCCAACCAAAGACACCAACAACAACAATCGAATTTTCAAGTATTTTCGATAAATAATCAAATTAGACGAACGCCCGAATTTGATGTTTGTGTCCTCTGATGTCGTCGTGCACACTGTAGTGGGAAACAGTTGATCTGTTGTTGAGTCATTTCTTTCAAAAAGTGAATCTTGACATAGGTTCTTACGATGAAGGAGCGCTAATACAAAAGAGGTATTTTCTCTACGTTATAACACTAACTGCGTTTCAAATGATGTGATTAATTTGATAACCTGTAAAAAATGTAGCATGCAATATGTTGGACAAACAGTTCAACAAGTTTCTAAGAGAATGAATAATCATCGCTTTCATAAAAATTGTTATAGAGATCCTCAGTTTTCCTCTAATATTTCAACACACTTTAATACCAATAATCACTCTCTCCTCGATTTTTCTTTCATGCCAATAGATATTGTGCATGGAGACATGAATAGACTCATAAAAGAAACTTATTGGATTCATAAGTTAGATACTTTGTATCCTAATGGCCTTAACACCAATGCACTGTATAAAATTGTATAAATTTTTTTAAAAATTGATAAATTTGTATATCCTTTATAACAATATAATTATATGTATGACTGTTTGTCTCTATTTTATTTTATTATTTTGGTGATAATTTTTAGTATCTATTTTATTTTATTATTTTACGATAAAGGAGGAAACACGAATCACGTTCACCGAGAAATTTGTGCATATTCATTATCTTCCTGTCAGTAAATTTTATTTTGACAGTGTCAACATTTGTACAAACAAAGACCATTGACGAAAAATTATATTCTCTACAGGTAAATTCACAGTGAAATTACATTTTCGAAAACGAATATCAACTCAGTTATAACTCATGTAGCCTGTGCATGAAGGAGTAACTCGACCGTGAGGACATAGTTTGGAAGATATGTTAAAATCGGCTTTTACTGCCGTTGCACCAATCGTAAATCAATTAATCAATTAATAAACCACCTTGTGGGAATAAACAAGACGTACTCGCCTAACTGGAGAACACATCTATAATTTAGGATCGTGTCGTATCGCAGTCTTGCCACCTCCGCGAAGGTCGGTAAAGTTTTTTAAATAGGAAATTTAGCAAGCAACATTTAACAGCATAACTAATTTTCCCCAAAACTATCATATCATATAAGGTGGTTAACTGAAAACCGATACCATCTTATCATTATTGTAAGCTACATTAATAACAACATAGATCCAATCTATTCAAAATTCCAGTCAACGCGACAATTTTAGACCAGACGATCTCAGGATGAAGGTGGACCCAGACGGTGACTGCGCAACCCTTGCTGACAATTTTCCTCCTGAGCCTCGAACATGATAGGACGAATGCTTGGCACGATTCCTATTCGCCATTAAACACTAATGGCTCAACAAGAGTAGTACCCCTTGAAGAATACACAGGAGAGGAAACCCACCGGCCTTAAATGGGATGCTGCCATTCTGCTATAAAGAAGGTAGCCGCCAGGAATATCTAGGGAGGGAGGCCAGCCGGCCAAGGGTGTGACGCGGACCTGGGATCGAATATCGTCAAACATTGAGAAACACAAAGACGTCTGGCGAAAACCAGTGATAACGCTGTATGAAAAGAGCAGAGACTGAATATACCAAGTCGCATGACTGTGTGGGGTTTTCTTTTCGGTTTATTGAAAAACCCCATTCGATAAAACTTCATTTAAATCCAAATGTGATCCTTTTATACCGCCATCAAAAATATAACTGACACAGTTTATTACTGCGTGATAATAAATTAGAATGAGTTACAAATACTTACGGATTGGTTTCATTTTTTTGGAGATTAATGTCTATTTTGTACTCGAAGTTCCAACTTGAATGTGTGTCATCTTAAAGAAACTTTTGTAACTTGATGGATTGCCCTAATTAAATATATGGTTAAGATATCATTGGTTGGTAAGGACCTCCATTATGTAAAACTAGGCTAGATTTGACAGTAAGTACTGCTTTGGCATTTCAACGTGCCGGCTGACGTTTGGATTTTCCTGCCGAGTCCTTTGCCTCCTTGCCCCTCTCGGACATGCAATAGACGAGTGTGTGGGCCGATTCCCACTCGTATAACCGACCAAATGCTCCGAAGAGTGTGTACGCCCAGAACTGGGGTGTCGCTATGCGTTTGGTGTATTGTCTATGAGAGCGTGTTTCGATTCTCACTTGTCATTTCCTGATGTGAGGGCTTTTAAAGCATGGTGCAGGGGTGTCGTCTGGTGCGTGTTTCCTTTCCCAAATGACAATTAACTAAGTAGTACACTTTGCGAACATTAAAGTGACGGGTGGCCGCATTAATTTACCTACCACCAGTTGAGAAACTAAGTAACCTGCAATGCATGCATTAATTAGTGGTACATGTACGAATGGACGAAAACGACTCTAATTCAAGAACGAACGAAAGAACGACCCAGTCTCTTGCCAAGACCTCAGGGAAGAGCGCAGTGAACGCATCAGTAATACGGCTAGCGATGGATGAAATGATACAGACCAAAGCAATGAACGCACTGTTAGGTGTCTGCCTTACAGTAGCTTCAGGATGGGGCTTCCGTGCACAAGAGAAAAGGACCATCATTCTCTTGATATGGGAACGGAATAACATTCCAAATTGCCATAATATGAGCCAACAGCGACCATGGAAGAAAAAAGAAAAACCGGCATTGAAGGAGCAAAGTACGCAGACTCAGCCAGGGATTCCAGTTTGGCTTGGGAACCCTTTTTGGTAACACTGAGAAAAATTCAAATGTAATCCATTTGTAAACCGGTCAAAATTATTTTTAAATCTGATACCTTGACTCAAACGTTCTAAGGGGTCGCTTAGACCTTATATTTTAATATGTATTTGGAGAAATTAAGTACATTTTATACATAAAATTCTAAATTATAATACGTAGAAATATGTATAACTATATAGCGTGAGTAGTTAATGGGGACGCTATAGGGCATATGGGGCCATATAGGGAAAAACACCCTGGGGCGATATAGGGACAAGATTTATAGGGACAATTGGAATTAGCATTACAAGACCCCCTGGGACGATATAGGGACAATATTTATAGGGACAAGATTTATAGCGGGTGGCGGGTAGCTGGTATGGGGTGACGGGTAGCGGGTGGCGGGTAAGTTCAGCTAGTTCAGCGGGTGGCGGGTAGCGGGTATGGCGGGTGGCGGGTATGAGGTAGCGGGTGGTGGGTAGCGGGTGGCGGGTAAGTTCAGCTAGTTCATAAACTATACGAAGAATAACGCTTGGAGGGGCGGGCAAACAAACAAACAAATAAACAAAGACACACACACACACATATGGCGAAGTGAGTAAATCTTTTCGAGGCAATGAAGTGGCCCTGAAAAGGGCCTTTGGGTTCTTCTAATTTCTCCACTTCTTCCACCATCTTCTCACTTTCTCTATTATTCGCTTCTTCCTTTTTTCATTGTCTGGCATCCAGTCAGGATGTCCCATAGATCTAAACTTTTCCTGTACCTTGATCCAGTTTTGATTCAGTCTCTCAAAGTTCTCTTTTTTCTTTCTGTTTTCTTTGTCTTTTCTCTCCTTAGCCCAGGTATCTTTTATCTTCTTCACCTCTTCTTCCAGCACCTTTCTCATCATTTGTTCTGCTTTCTTTAATTGGTCTAATCCCCACTTCACAAAAGACCACTCTATGAAATTCACATTTCTTGTAAAAAGTACCTCACTTTGATCACACCATCAAGGGACTGCTTCAATGGTCCCACTCTAGCATACTTAGGCTTAATGAAGCCTCTTAACTTTTCCACTTCCTTCTCTATCATGCCTTTAACTAGATCCCTGGCTACTTTCAGACTGGTCACTTGACTTGTCACAAAGTCTAGGCTACCTGGATACCTCCATTCATCTTCAAGCCTTTCCACCACATAGGCTGGATCCATCATCCTGTAACAACTGTCTTTCAAATCGTTGAATAAATTCATTTTCCAAGGTGTTGACTAGTCAACGCTGGGGTAACCAGACTCACTTACTTAGTTAAAATTTAGGTCGCATTCTCCCACTCGGGCATGCGCGACCGTTTAATGCCCTCACAGGGGGCTAATAGATTTGTTCGAGGGGGACGAAATAGTGCCGTGTCCCCCAACGCTTTAATGCACACACCGTGTGCTGATTGATTTGTCCATTTCGAGACAATGTTGTCTCACTGGACGTCTGGTGAGTGGGAATAGACCCACATACATTCACTTGCTCACAAGATGTCCGGCGGAGGAAAGGAGGGAAAGGACCACAGATGGAGAAGGCCTCATACATCCGGGATCATAACTTTGGTTCCCATTTTTCCGAATACTAAATGATGGCGTCTTGCCGTATTTAAATTTTGAAAGAATATTTGTGCTATTTGTAGTGGAAGAAATGGCACAGTGGATGTACCAAAGATTATTTAATAATTACATTTAACGTTTTCCGCATTGTGCGGGGGCGGTTGATGGCTGGGTTTAGCCACCTTATAATTCTGATTTTTTGGGTTATAAGTCTTCATCAATTAGTTTAGTTGCCACGTTGTGCGGCTGGGCTTGATGGCTTCGGGTTTTGGCCACCTTATAGAGTTAATTTGGGGTCTTATGTCTTAATTTACTAGTTTAGTTGCCACATTGTGCGGCTGGGCCTGATGGCTTGGGTTTTAGGCCACCTTATAATGATAATTTGGTGTCCTACGTTATACTTAATGAATTATTTAGCCGAATCGTTGTCGCATTGTGCAGCTGGTCCGGATGGCTGGGGTTTAAGCCACCTTATAATGACTAAGTTTACGGGTCAGTTTAGATTTAGCTAATGTTTTAATGATTTACTCTGTCACGAGATGTAGAAGAGAGAAGAGAAAAATTGGTAGTAGTTGTGTTTGGGAGAAATTTGGAAGGGTTGGCTGCCTATCCTTTTTGATACCTGCAAACATATTGCATTGCATAACGAATCATATTTCTGATGCCCTTGTAGTACAGCAGTAGGTGATGGGTGCAGATGCAGTATCGGCCCGCGCACAGGCAGGACCACCCCTACTTGGGTGATAAAACCGTATCCCACCTCCGCACCCACTTCCCCACCCAGGTAAATATTCATAAAGGCGTCTATTAAATTCATAGTTGCCCCTATGGAAGAGCCACCAGCCACACGACTCGTTTAGGTGTGACTTATGTTACAATTTTGAATTTATTATTGAGATGAATATAATGAAACTATGGTTGATAGGGGTAAAACAGTTATAGGGTTTATATAATAAGTGTAAGAGGATGGGAACAATAGTTACCACTGCAGTGCTTGTTTGCTTATCGCTTATTGCATTGCTTGACGAATCATGCCGCCAAAGCTGCTTGCAGTATCGTAGTAAGTAATGAGTGGAAGCGAAGCATCGGCCCGCGCATAGGCTGGACCACCCCTACTTGGGTGATAAACCGTATGCCACCCCCCGCCCCACCCCGGCAAAAATTCACAAAGGCGTCTAGAAAATTCTCAGCCGCCCGTATGAAAGCGGCATCAGTTACACGACCAGTTTTTGTGCGATTTTTGTTCCAGTTATGTGTTTATCAATGAAACGAAAAGGGTGGTATTGCATTTATCAAATTGCATTGTTTATTGGGATAGCATTAGATTTTTCCTATTTTATTTATCTCTTTGAGGAAAACCAATATGGATTCGTTAGTGAGCTTTGGGTTTGGGTTACTCTGGGATAGAAATTCCAGATAGGTGTAGGGAGAGATAATGCCTTTAAGAGAACTGATCAGTTTTTACCTTGCTATTTTGTATCTGGGGCAACCATTAAGTACCTGTAGGAGATCCTCAGTATTGGGGCAGTGGGGGCAACTAGTTCTTTCTTTATTGAGTTGAATGTATTTCCACATACTGCCTGCCAGTAGAGTTTTGCCAGTTTTGATTCTATTAATGACTCGTTGATTATGCTTGTTGTTTATTAATGGGGCTTTGGTTTTTCGACTCACTATTTTTTGTATCGAGTACAGCGTACGGACCTTGGGGCATGAATCCCACTCCTTTTACCATTTCGACGTGATTGCTTTGGATATCATGCTATATATCTCTTGGATGCTGTGCTCGATATATGTGGGGTTTGGGTCAGTGAGTTTAGATTTAGCTGCCAAGTCGGCTTTGTCATTGCCGGGTATGTTGATGTGTGAGGGCGCCCACATGAATTCTACAATTTGATCTTGTTTCATCATGTTTTTTAGGAGCAGTTTTGTTTCTTTCAATATATTTTCACGCCCCTTTGAATTTTCAGTTTCTAAGGATTTTAAAACGTTGAGTGAGTAGGTAATTATTAGCGTTTTGTGGAATTTTTGGTTACTTGCCAGTTTTATTGCTTCCAATATGGCCCAGAATTCTGCTGTGTATATAGAGCAACCATCCGGGAGTCCATTTCCTAATTCCTTATCTAATTCCGGGATAGTTAGGGCTGCAGCAGTTCTGTCCGGGTCTTTTGACTTCAATCCATTTGTGTAGATTTTGACGAATTCTTTATAGGAATTGTCAATTATTGTTAAGATTTTGGATCTTATTTCTAACGGTTGGTCCAGGTAGGAGCCAAAGGTTGTTGCTATAAAGTTTATATTTGGATTCTTGCATATCCATGGTGTAGGGTCTGGGTGTTGAATTTGCTTTGCCTGTAGGCAGTCAATATTAAGTTCTTTCCTTAACAAATGGATCTTTTTTCCTGATGGTGGGAAGGGAACGAGTCTTTGGCTAAATGGAATATTGCATCTGTTGATGATGTCTCTTGTAGGATGGTTGGGGTCATGAACTGAGTTTCTGGCTGTGTATTTTAGGGTCAGTTCTTCTCTTCTCAGTGCTAGCGATGTTTCGCTTGTAAGAATCTGCAGTTCGTCTTTGGAAGTGTTGTTAAAGGAACCTGTACATATACGTAACGCTTTGGCTTGGATTATGTCTAGCCGTTTGAGGAGGGAAGGTTTTGCCGAGGCATAGATATGACACCCGTAGTCCAAATTTGATCTAATTAGGGCCCTATAAAGCGTTACGAGCGTATCATGGTCGGCTCCCAACTTTAATCCTTTGATGCTTTTGAGGAGGTTTAGATCACCATTACATTTGCATATTAATTCGGTAATGTGGTGTTTCCATGTGAGATGTTGGTCAAAATATATACCCAAAAATTTAGCTACTTTGCCAAATATAATGGGTTCGCCTTGTTTGTACAGGTTGGGTGGTTCTATCATGTATCTGGCATTAGGGGAGAATAAAATTCCAGTTGTTTTCCTTTTGATATTTTGAACCCCCATTTGTCAGCCCATTAACCAATATTTGTTAGATTGGTTTGTAGATTGATTAGTTGTTGGCTGCATGGGTTGCCCGCCTTCCATATGCCACTGTCGTCTGCAAACTGTGATAAGTCGATTTTTCTAAGGTCGTCAGCGTGTTCAAGGTCGTTGATCATGATGTTGAAAAGAGTTGGGCTTAACATACTTCCTTGAAGGGTACCGTTTTCTAGTTCGTGATTTTCTGAATATTGGTCCCCTATTCTGATTCCAATGTGTCTTCCTTTTAAGAAATTATGAATCCATTTGTGCTCATTAATCCCATAATGGTTTAGCTTAGCGATAAGGCCATCGGTCCAAACCAGATCAGAGGCTTTCTCAGGGTCTAGAAAGATCACTATGAGATGTCGATCACATTTTCTTTTAGCGTTCAATGCTAGTTTAATGCGCGATTCGAGCCTTACTAGCTGGTCCAAGGTGGATCTTTTGTTGCAGAAGCCACTTTGGTTCTTTGAGATAAGGTTGTTACTTTCAAGGCGGTGCTTGAATCTGTTGTTAATCATTGTCTCCATCACCTTACAAATAGTGACGGTGAGGGAGATTGGTCTGTAGGATGATAGTTTGGTTGGGTCTTTACCAGCTTTTCGAATTGGGATTACTATGGCTTGTTTCCATTTTTTGGGTATTTGTCCTATCTTCCAAGATTTATTTCTCATGTCTAGTACGATTTCTTCAATATTGGGAGGGATGTTTTTGTAAAATTCGTATTCCAATTTATCTTCTCCTGGTGAGGTGGATTTTTTTTTTTAAATCTCTAATAGCTATCTTTCATTCTTCAACGGAAAAATCAGCATTAAGTGGGGAAATTTGGGATCCATGTCAGTGACAAGATGAGGATACTTACTCTCTGGTATTGCTCATTGTACATGGAATTGTGGTGAATGGTTAGAGTTGCTGCTCATTCAGGCAAAATGTTTAGCCAGTTGTTCAGCTTTATCTTGATCGGTTATCCCTCCCTTAATATTGGGTATGCTGTTACCATTGTTTCCTCTCATGGCTTTCACTTTTCTCCAAACCTATTTGGAATTGCATTGCTTGATGTCAAGGGTGGAGCAATATGTTTGCCATGATGTTTCCTTTGTTTTTTGGATAACAAGCTTCGTCTGTTTTTCCTGTGATTATATTCCATATAATCTGTTGATAGACCTGTGTGCCGCAATTTGTTTAGGGTTTTCATCTTCACTTCGATTATATTTTTGCATGCAGTCATCGTTCCACCATGGAATGGACAGTTTTGAATTTAAATTATTCCCTTTTCCCTTTTTTTGGATGTTTTTTGTGGCAGCCTCATTTATGGCTTCCAGGATGTTTTGGTTGTATTTGTCAATATCTTTGTCCTGCAATTTTGATATTGTTATGCCGGTAAAGGGGGAGTTGAATGTATGCCAGTCGGCTTCATCCAATCTCCATCTGGGTATTTTTGAATAGATGGCGATTGTGTTGGTAAGATTGACGGTGATGTGTATTGGAAAGTGGTAGCTACCTAATGTGGTTTCTCTATCCACCTCCCAGTTGGTTATGGCTGCTAGTTTGGGGGTGCAGATCGTCAGATCTAGTGCTGATAGAGAACCGTCCTCTGGGCTAATCCTAGTTTTGGTTCCGTCTTTTAGTATAACTTGGTTGTTATTACATACCCATTCCTCAATCATTTTGCCTCCCCTATTTTGGTTAGTTCCTCCCCATCGTTTGCTATACGCATTGAAATCGCCACAAATTATATACTCATTCGCAGAGCTGACTAACTGGGAATGATTTAGAAGGGAGACTGTATATGTTTTTCCATTGTCGTAAATATTGAAAATTTCAATTGGTAGTTGGCCAATGTGTATGAGTACCGAATGGTACTCGAGGGATAAAGGTGGTTTGGGTCATTTTGAGGGTTTTAGTGTTGTTCAAAGGATGCATTTGAGAGTGAGTCGCTGACAAAAATAGCCAGGCCCCCCTCCCCCCTTTTACTTTCGTTATCTCTCATAACGAATTTGCTGTTTAAAAAACCAGGGATTTTTGGCAGAGATTTAGAGTTATGATTTAATAAAGTTTCTTGAATACAAATGATATCTGGTTTTTGGTTAGACTTATTAAGTTTAATCAGTAATTCTGGTTTATTTATGTTAAGACCCAGGCTATATTCCATTGCCAAATTATTAGTTTGTTTTTCCTAGTTTTATTCATTTACACATGCATACATAATTTAGTTATTTTAATTGATAGTGTCTATCATATTTATTGAATTAGAGCAAGGTGTTTCTCCAACAAATCTAGGAGCAGTTTGATAAAAAGGGATGCATGGAATGTGATTATTTTGAGTGAATGTTGTGATACCTGCTAATAAGTGTTTTAGGCAAGATATAATGGTGGTATGAGAGAATACTTCTGGGGGAGTAATCATTGTGTTACTTGAATTGCTTTGACCTTTGTCACTTGCATTGCGTATTGTTTTGGTATTTGTGTGGTGTGCTGTTTCTTTATTGAATTTAGCACACACATCTTGATGGGTGATCGGTAAGTCTGTTTGGAATTTTGTGGGTATGTGCATTGCCCTTTTTGATGGGAGGGTGCTCCACCTGTTTACCGATCCCCTTTGACGGCAGAGGGGGAGGGCTTCTTGTCAGCTGATTTGGAGTTGGAGTATTGTGTATAGAGTTATTTGGACAATTGACCACCGCCTCCCCCCACCCCCGACGAATACTTTGTAGACGGGTTAGTGCTTTAGCTTTTGGATATGTAAGTTTTTGTTCCGTCGTAGGTCGAACAGTTTCCGTTTCCTTCTTAGTATACGGGCACTCGCCAGAAAAGGGAAGGTGCGGCCAACTGCAATTTACATCTTTGACCCCTGAATGTGCATTTGTTATTATGGCTACCGCCACAAGTGTCACATCTTTTCCTAAATTTGCACTTGTTGGCGTAATGTCTCCATGATTTGCAATTACTGCAAAAACGAGGCTTATTAATGTATTTCTGAAGGGGGTATGAGTAGCCATCAAAGTAAACAAGTAGTGGGAGGATTGAGTTGAACTCCTCCAGCAAAATAGCCGAGGACACAAGTCCACGGTTAGTCATTAGTCTATGTGCCCTGGCGATATCAGCCCCTTGAGTTATCAACTCTAGGGCAATCTTAGTGTTACTTAAGGAGTTGTCCTTTACGTTGAGCTTTAGGACTTTTTTTGTAGGTTACATAATGTTTGGGTGATTCCAGTTGGATTGTCGTAGTCCTTGTTTCCTTACCCTTATTCTTGGTAGCCTCTCGCTGGTGCTTGTTTGAGCAACTTGATTTTTAGTGCGCTGTGCCTTGTTATGTGTACTCTGATTGGACCAATGTACTGCATTTCCATATACTTGGCCACCTGCTTAAGGGTACTACATCTAATAATAATGTAGCTTGTTTGTGGTCTGATGATTTGAAAGGTTGCTGAGTGTGTTTTCGTCAGGGCCGATGCAATGCTTTTGGTACTGAGGTTGACGGATTTTGAGTTACCGCAGGTGAGAAAGAGTGTGTGCTCTTTCCTGTGGTATGAATTCTTATTCTGCGATTTTCCTCGAGTAACAGAGTTTGTCTGTTCCGTCTTTTTATTTTATCCTTCTTTCGTTGGGTTGGTAACTTGGGGTTTAGATGTTTGAAGTTCCTGGTTGGATGCATGCTTCATTTGGGTTGTCTTTTTGGTGTATTCTGTCTTCGTCTTTTTGGCTTTCGATATTCCGTTTGCAGGCGTTTTTCCTTTTCCTTGATTTATTTTCTGTTCCGTTGATCTTTCCTTTCTGGGGGTGGGGTGGGGTGATAGAGCATGTATGTAGAAGTTGATTTCTTCTTCTGTTTCAAATAATCCTTCTATTTCCGATTCTGTTTCCTTTGAGGGTCCAGGAGTTTGACTGGAGTGGATTATTTTGGTGAAGGGTTTGCCTTTGACTTTGATTTGTCATTGGCCTTAATTTTAGTCTTGCGGATGTTGTTTGGTTTCTTGGTGGTATGGGAGATACTTGAATTGTCTCGCTCTTTTTGCCACGGTTTGTCTTAGTGCTGGTGAGACTTTGATCGTCTGTTTTAGCATTGGCATGTTGGATTTGGGGATGCTGATGATGAAGGGTTGTGGGTCAGGGAGGTAACGGAGATCAGCATTGGGGTAAATATGAAATTGGGGATTGGGTTGGATATAGTGGGGACTTTAGAGTAGACGTTGGGTGAGGGACGGATGGTTCAGATGAGTGAGAAAGTGGAGACGGTGCAGACTGATTTTCAGTTACGTCTGAGAGTGTTTTATCCTCCCCCACTGGTATCCCAAAGTCTGACAAGGGTGGGGTGGGAAGTTCTGATGCAATCTCCTCCAGGGTTGCCATTGAGTTGTAGTTGAAAACAAACTGAATGAGGTTTTTCCTATTAGGGGATAAATTTAGAATTTCCAGACCACTTAGATTGGACGTATTAATTTGGGATGTGGTGTTTGCTGATGCATTGCTATTGTTTGCTCTTGATGTGCTTTGCATAGGAGAGGGCATTTGAGGAGTTTTGTCGATTTCTTCCGATTCCAGTAGTTTACCTTCGTTTGAAAATGAAGCTGTAAGACCACCAGAGGCAAGGACCCCGAAAGAGGGACGCCGAACGACACAAGAGGAGGCTCGCGGTGTACTCGCCCAACGCCAGGACGTACATTTTGGTCAAATTTTGTCCAGTAGTAATTGTGGACAGCCCTATCTCCAATGATGTGTAAGCCACCTGTGTAATTATCCTAATGTCATTATTTTTGGAATTTTTAAAATTTAAATATATTAGAAAGTTGGAATTTTGTGTACTAAGCGTACTTGTGTATTTGCCGAAAGGGTATCAATCAGCTGGGTGTAAGACATCCCCCCCCCCAAGACGTTAGGATCACGCAGATTTTACGTTGGTCGTTAATTTTGACGCAGAAACCAAAGGAACGAGTTTGCTTTTTTGTGGATAGAGCTGTTATCGAAAGTGGTCTTCGATAGCCAAAAAAAGACTCTCATTGATATAGAAAAAAAAAAATAAAATAAAAAAATAAAAAGGGGGTTCCTCTCCTCTATCCCCGCATCTCCGCCTCGGTATCGGGGCCTTGGTGGGAAATCTTTTGTCAACACTGGCTTGTTGACATCAGGATCCCACCCAGGTGTTTGCTAGTATGTTTTCCCTAGCACCTGTTTTGCGCCCTTTGCATACGTTTGGCTAGACTGTGTGGGTGGGTGTAGGGAGAGGGAATGTTTGGAGTAGCAGGTAGAGCTTCCTGGACTACTCCTTGGGATGGGGTTTCCTTTGATTTGTGGAGAAGCGGGTAGAGCTTCCCGGCTACTTCACGGCTTGGACAGTTCGAGTGGGATAGACAATATCGCCTTCTTGCGAGGTGGAATTGTCCCTCGAACTGGTTAGCTCTTGTTTGTCCGGCCCAAAAAAACAAAAAAAAAAAAGGAAAAAAAAAAAGGGGGGGGGGTTGGTTTCCCCTCTTCTACCGCCGCTTCTCCGCCACGGTGTCGGGGCCTTAGTGGGAAATCTTTTGTCAACACTGGCTTGTTGACGTCAGGATCCCACCCAGGTGTTTGCTAGTATGTTTTACCTAGCACCTGTTTTGCGCCCCTTACATCCGTTTGGCTTGGTTGTCGGGGTGGGGGGTAGAGAGAGGAAATTTTGGAGTAACAGGTAGAGCTTCCTGGATTACTCCATGGGATGGGTTTTCTTTCCTTTGTGGAGTAGCAGGTAGATTTTTGTCCGTGTGAGAAAAATGGAGTCATGACTTGGTCTTTGATCTTCCGTGTCCTAGTCACTTTTACCCGTTCTTCCCCATCTCTTTTCCTGCATTCGTCCTCCTTTTCCTGTCTATTTGCCTCTGCCCTAGTGCTTTTGCCTACTTGTTTTAATGGGTGTGCATGCAGGGGGTGTTAAAGTAGGAAAGTGATGGGAAAAAATTATGGGAAGTAAATTATATATATATATATTGTTTTAACAAGGAGTTAGTAATTAAATGAGAAATTACTTTCACTACCATGCAGGACTAAAGGGTACTATATATATATATATATATATATATATATATATATATATATATATATATATATATATATATATATAATAATAATAATAATAAGAGTTAGTAATTAAATGAAAAATTACTATTACTGCCATGCAGGGGAGATAATAAGGAAGAAGGTAATGTGGTGGTCTTACCTTTGGTTTTCTGTTTTGTTTTTGTGGACTTGCCCTTTAGCTAGCAGTTGCTTTTGTCCAGGGTTTGTCGACTTGCCGTGCGGCTAGCAATTGCTTTAGTCCTAGTTGCCATTTTACTATTATATTGGTGTGGTGTGATGTGTTTGTATGTTGTCACATTTTATGGACTTGCCATACGGCTGGCCCTGCGCCATAGTTCATTTTTGTGTGCATTTTGTATTGATCTTATATTAGCATTGGCCAAGGTTTTGTGGATTTGCCTTCTGGCTAGTAGTTGTTTTAGTTATAATTGTCGTGTTCTTATTGTATTGGTGTGGTATGACGTGTTTGTTTGTTGTTATGTTTTTATGGACTTGCCATACGGCCGGCCCTGTGCCATAGTCCATTTTTGGTGTGTATTTTATGTTGCGCGTTTGGACTTGCCGTACGGCCGGCTCTATGCCATAGTCCATTTTTGTGTGTATTTTGTGTTAAGCGTTTATTCATATTTTCCCGATTTTGCCAATTTCCTTCAGGAACAGTAGTATACTTTTGTAGGTGATCTTGAGGCTGTTGTTCTTGGTCTTTCCAGTATTTCTGGATATGTTGTCGGTGATCCGATTCGTTTTTGGTATTCCCTGAGGATGTTTCTTTGTAGTTGGTACTTGCTGCAGGTGTTAAAGACGTGGTCGAGTGTTTCTGGAGCTGGGCAGTGTGGATAGTTTGTGTTATTGTTCTGTTGGTCCTTGAGGAATTTTCCATAGCTGCTTTTCAGCAGTGTTTTTCCTGTTTTTGTCATGTTGATGACTTGAAGTTCGTTGTTTTGTAATCCTTTAGGTGTCTTGATGCTTCGGATTGCTTCTTTTTGCAATTGATACAGGTGCCTACCTTTGTTGGTGGTATCCCAATAATGTTGCCGTTTCTGATTTATTTGTTGTCTAACCTGGCTGTAAAATTCCTGGACGCTGTAAGCAATGGGCTGTACTTCATTGATGTGTAGACTGTGTTTTACTGCGAGGTCAGCTTTATCATTGCCAAATAGGTTGATGTGAGATGGTACACATAGAAATTCCACGTTGAACTGGTCCGTTTCCAGTTGTCGTAAAATTAACATTGTTTCTTGTAGCATATTACCCCTGCTTTTTGATGAGCCGGTTTCTAGTGATTTCAGAACACCTAGTGAGTCCGTTATGATGACATGGTTTTTATGTGTTTGGGTTTTTATCCACAGCAATGCTTGTTTTATCGCCCAGAATTCCGCTGTATAGGTGGAACATCCGTCTTGTAGCCTGGCTCCAATTCGGGTTTGTTGTTCGGGTACGACAATGGCTGCCGCTGTTCTATTTAGTTCTTGGGATTTGGACTCATCTGTGAAGATTTTTGTATGTTCAGAATAATTTTCTTCTAGGATTTTGTGGATTCCGGTTATGATTTTCCAAGCGTTGTGCTGTTTGTGTCCTAGTGCCATTGCTGTAAGGTTTATTCTGGATGCGTTGTTCTTCCAGGGTGTAAGGTCACAGATTTTATATTGCTCAGCCTGGATTTCTATTTTTTGCATTTCTTCTCTAAGCATGTGAACTTTCTTGCAAGCTGGGGGGGGGGTTACTAGTTTTGTGCTGAAGGGCCTCGCGCAGTTTCTAATAGCTGTTCTAGTTGGGTTGTTATCCGAACGTATGGAGTTTCTAATAGCATATCGCAAGATATGTTCTTCTCGCCTTATGTTCAAGGGTAGTTCACCTATTAGTATCTGTAGTTCGTCGTTCGCGGTATTTGGTAGTGTTCCTGTGCATATTCTAAGTGATTTGTATTGTATGCCGTCTAGTTTCTGGAGAAGGGAATCTTTTGCAGATGCATATACTTGGCATCCATAGTCCAATTTGGCTCTGATTAGCGCCTTATATAGCATAAGAAAAGTATGCTGGTCAGCTCCCCATGTTGTTCCCTTTAGGTGTTTTAGTAGGTTGATGTCTTGTTGGCATTTGTTGATTAGTTCCGCTATGTGTTGTTTCCAGCGAAGGTTTTCGTCTAGTATCATTCCAAGGAAATATGTCTGCGTGACGAATTTGACCGGTGTTCCTTGTAGGTATAAAGCTGGGTACTTGGGCTTATGTCTGTTGTGGGGGCAAAAGGCATTCCAACCGTTTTGTCACTATAAATTTTGAAGCTCCAGTTGTCTGCCCATAGTGAGATTGAGTCAAGGTTCTTTTGTAGTAGGTTGATGTATGTTTGGTTATTGGGATATCCTGCTTTCCAAATTCCGCTGTCATCGGCAAACTGGAATAAACTGACTGAGTTGTCGATGTAGTCGCTGAGGTTGTTAACCATTATGTTGAAAAGTGTTGGGCTTATTAAGCTTCCTTGGGGTGTTCCGTTATCCAATGTATAGGTGTTGGAGGTTTTGTCGCCTACTCTAGTTTTAATTTGTCTTCCTGTTAGAATATTTGCTATCCAGCGGTGCATCCTTCCATTGATTCCATATTGATTCATGTTGGAGATGAGTCCTTTTGTCCACACGAGATCGAAGGCTTTTTCAAGGTCAAGGAAGATTGCTATACGGTGTATGTGGCTTCTTTATTTTACGTTAAAGGCTAGTATGATGTCCGCTTCTAGCCTTACTAGCTGGCTAATGGTGGATCTTCGGTTTCTAAATCCACTTTGACTTTCTGAGAGTAGTTGGTTTGAATCCATGTGGTATTTTATCCTATTGTTGACCATAGTTTCCATGACTTTGCAGATAGTGTTTGTGAAGGAGATAGGTCTGTAAGAGGTTACCGTTTTAGGATCTTTTCCTGGTTTTGGTATTGCTATAACTATTGCCTGTTTCAATAGTGTTGGTATTTTTCCTGTTTCCCATATTAGGTTTATCATGTCTATTGTTATTAGTTGCATGTTTATTGGTAGGTGTTTGTAGATGGTGTATCCAAGGCTGTCCTCTCCTGGTGCTGTGGGTTTCTTGTTGTGTAGTGCTTGTCTCCATTCTTGTAGTGTGAAGTAGTCGTTTAAAAGTGAGCTGCTGCTTGCTTGTTCCGTGTTTTGGTCTTTGAATATGTGTGGGAATTCATTCTCTATTGTTTGTCTCTGTGCCATAAATGTCCGTGTATGATTGTTGTTACTGCTAGAATGGGCAAAGTGTTCTGCTCTTTCTTGGTTAGTTTGTGTCCAGATATTTTAGGTATTGTTTTCGGGGGTTTTCCTCTTATGGCTTTGATTTTTGCCTATACTTCTTTGGTTGCAAGATCCACTCTGGTGTCGAGTTCGGTTACTTCTGCAATTGTGTTATGTATGTAGAATGCGAGTCCTCCACCTCTGCTCCCATTGTCCCTGTGTTTATGATAGTTGGTGTCATAATCTTTGATCCTGGGTAATTTCGTGTGTGTTGTTGTTAGCAGTGTTTCTTAAAGACATAATATATCTGGTTTGTGTGTGGCTGTATTGATTGCTGATGTTAGTTCTCCGTGGTTTGTTATCAGTCCTCTGCAGTTCCATTGCCAAATGGTAAGTGTTGAGTAAAGGGTTTTTTCGTTTTGTAGTCGGGTTGTTATCCATAGTAAATGTGCTTTGATGTTTATGTTTTTGGTAGTAATTAGATGAGTTTCCTGCTGTAGGGTTGCTATCCATAATGGGGTTACATTCTAGTTTACCTATAGATGCCTCCATGGCATGAGGAAGGGGCTAGAAAAGGTACCCTTAAAATTGCCTGCTTCAACCTTCCCTAGCCAGCTAACCGCGGCTGGAGGGACCCTACATCAGCGGTGTAAACACTACAAAGAAAAAGCTGAAAATCGTTCCTCTCACCCTCAGCGCACGGAACGTACGTACACTTTTGGACAGAAGTGATGCTGACAGACCTCAGAAGAGAACTGTCCTGATTGGCAGGGAGCTAACCAGATATAACGTCCATATTGCAGCCTTGAGTGAAACCTGTCTTGCAAGAGAGGGCGAACTTTGTGAAAGGGGCGCTGACTACACCTTCTTTTGGTGCAGAAGAGGAAGTGAGGAGCGACGTGAGGCTGGAGTAGGTTTTGCAGTTAAGACAGATTTTGCTAACAAGCTAGCTGGACTTCCAAAGGGTGTGAATGACAGGATTATGACCATGAAACTCCCACTGTCGAATGGAAGAAAGCATGTCACGATCATCAGTGCCTACGCTCCAACCATGGCAAATCCAGATGAAAGAAAGGACAAATTTTATGAAGAACTCCACTCTATCATAACTCTGTTCCCACATCTGACAAGCTCATCATCCTTGGTGACCTCAATGCGAGAGTCGGATCTGACAACATCTGCTGGGAAGGGGTCATTGGAAAGTATGGTGTCGGCCGCTACAACAGCAATGGTCTTCTATTGCTTCAGACCTGCTCAGAGCATGAACTGCTCATCACCAACATAGTCTTCCGCTTTCCTACCCGCAATAGAACGACATGGATGCATCCCCGATCTAAGCACTGGCATCTCATTGACTACGTGATAGTCAGGAAGACGGATAGGCAGGATGTACGTGTGACCAAGTCCATGTGTGGTGCAGAATGTTAGACTGACCACCACCTTGTAGTCTTCAAGCTAAACATCCGTATCCAACCTAAAAGACTCCCGCAAGGCAAGAAGATTCCAAAACGGCTGAACATCGCCAAGCTGAAGAACTCGAACTCCAAATCGACCTTTGTCAGCACTCTAGAAAACCATCTTCAGTCCACCCCTCTGGACACCCAGAATGTGGAAGCAGCCATGGCGACACTTAGAGAGCTGGTCTACAACACCGCCACAGAGATCTTAGGGCCTTCCCCCAGAAAGCACAAGGACTGGTTTGATGAGAATTGCGAAAACATCAGGCAGCTGTTGGATGAAAAACGTCGCCTCCACAAAGCATACCTAAATGATCCAAAGTCCGCTTCAAAAAAAGATGCCTTCAATAACATCAGCAGGACTGTTCAACAGAAACTCTGGTAGATGCAGGACTCCTGACTACGTAACAAAGCTGATGAGATCCAAAGCCACTCTGTCAAGCTTGATATGAAGAGGTTTTATGATGCGCTGAATGAAGTCTATGGTCCATCATCATCAGGGTCATCCCCTCTCCTCAATACGGATGGGAACACACTGATCACAAACAAAGAGAAGATCCTCGAAAGGTGGGCCGAGTACTTCACATGTGTCCTGAATTGCCCAACATCCATCAATGATGAAGCCATTGATCGGCTGCCCCAAGTGCCAGTAAATGAATCACTGGATGACCCACCAACCATGTTAGAGACCCAGAAAGCAATATGTCTGCTCTCTAGTGGCAAGTCTCCTATCTCAGATTTAATCTCAGCAGAGATATACGAGGAAGGCGGTGCAGCTCTGACTGAAAAGCTCCATCAGTTGTTTCATCACATGTGGCAAAAGGAGACGATCCCACAGGAATTCAAGGATGCTATTTTTATACATCTGTATAAGCGCAAAGGAAATCTTCAGGCTTGTAACAACTACCGAGGTATCTCTTTGTTCTCATTCGCAGGCAGGATACTCGCCAGGATTCTCCTCATCCGTCTCACATCACACCTTGACCATGGACTCCTACCAGAAAGCCAGTGTGGATTCCGAAAGGAGCGTGGGACCATCGACATGGTGTTCGCTGCTAGGCAGTTGCAAGAGAAAAGCCAAGAGCAGAATACTGACCTTTTCGCTACCTATGTCGACCTGACCAAGGCGTTCGACACTGTTAGCAGAGAGAGCCTGTGGAAGATCATGGCCAGGTAAGGATGCCCAAAGAAATTTATCACCATGGTGCAGAAATTCCACGATGGTATGGAAGCTAGAGTCCGGAACAATTGTGAGACATCAGATCCCTTTCCTGTTTTAAACGGAGTGAAGCAAGGCGGTGTACTGGCGCCAACACTTTTCAGTCTTATGTTCTCAGCCATGCTCACTGATGCCTTCAGAGATGGTGACGTGGGAATCAGCATCAGATACCGAATTGATGGCATACTGTTCAACCTCAGGAGGCTCCAAGCAAAAACTAAGGTCACAACAGACATCATCAGAGACCTTCTGTTTGTTGATGACTGCGCCCTCAACGCTGGCTCTGAAACTGACATGCAAAGCAGCGTTGACAAGTTCTCTGATGCTTACACAAATTTCGGCCTTACGATCAACACAAAGAAGACTGAAATAATGTATCAGGAAGCCCCAGGAAAACCGTATGCTGAGCCAAAAATCACAGTCAACGGCTACAAACTGAGCGCAATGAAGAGGTTCACCTATCTTGGCAACGCTCTGTCTCAGTATGTCATAATAGATGACGAAGTTAATGCCAGGATTGCAAAGGCCAGCGCAGCATTCGGCAGACTATACGCCAAGGTCTGGAACAGAAGAGGCATTAGTCTTCAGACAAAGTTGAAGGTGTACAGAGCGATAGTACTCCCTGTGTTATTATACGCCTGCGAAATCTGGACAGTGTACCAGCGCCATGTAAAGAAGTTGAACCACTTCCACACTACCTGCTTCAAAAGACTCCTAAACATCAAGTGGCAAGACAGGATCCCGGATATTGAGGTCCTTGCCCAAGCAAGCCTTCCCAGTATCTACACCATCTTGATGCGATCACAGTTGCGATGGGCAGGCCATGTAGCTTGCATGCCAGACCACCGGATTCCACAAAAAAATCTTTTATGGCGAGCGTGAACAAGGAAAACGCAACAAAGGAGGCCAGAGAAAACGATACAAGGACACCCTGAAGACGTCATTGAAGAACTCTAGCATTAGCTATGACACGCGAGAGCAGACTGCCCAGGACAGGGTCGTGTGGCGCTCTTCCATCACTAAAGGTGCTGAAGCTTGCGAGGCTAACATGACACCGCTGCAGATCAACGAAGGCAGGCCAGGAAATCCCGAGCCAGTAACCCCACGACCAGCGTTGCTACCATCCCATGTCCACAATGCCACAGAACATTCAGGGCGCGCATCGGCCTCATCGGCCACCTACGCACCCACAGACCATTTGTTCGCGATAAAACACTGTATGACTAAAGTGGTCCTCATCGACTTGATGGACGAACTACACATGCATGACAGGTAAATTGTACGCAACGATACGAGCCCCTGTGTATCTGAGTGGGTATCGCTGAGGACCGGTGTAGACAATAATATAGAAATATTTAGCAACGATGTTGCTGAAGCACTCTCTCTCTCTCTCTCTCTCTCTCTCTCTCTCTCTCTCTCTCTCTCTCTCTCTCTCTCTCTCTCTCTCAGGTCGCAAAATCAGAACAAGGGTGGAGACGAATTCTTAGATACATATGAACTGGAAAATGGAACCACATATGGAAGAGTACTGAGTCCCATCTTGTTCAATATTTGATAAATGACCTAGAACAATGGCGGACCAGTCTCGAATAGACCTCTTGCAGTTTGCAGACGACACGGGAATCTGGAGGGCAGAAAACTATGAGGCTCCGTAGCGGACAAGAGCTGGTCCAATGAGAAAGTTGCAGTTGAAATTTCAATGTCGTATGTCGAGAAATCCAACATCACGTGTTGGATTAAATTGCATGTCCTTAAAGTTCCATTTTCTAGGTCGAGATTTTATATTGTATCTGTTGAATTAAACAGTAGTGGTTGAAAGTTATATTTTCTATGTCGAGGTATTAAATTGTTTCGTTTGAATTACACAGCGGTGGTTGAAATTTCCATGTCATACGTTGAGAATTCCCAATTCACGTATTGGTTCAAAGAGTTTATGATGAAAGTTCCATTTCATATGTTGAGTATTTAGATTTCATCTTTTGAATTACACATCTCTGGTTGAAAATTCTATGTCCAATGTCGAGTTTTCAGATTGTACCTTTGAATTACACGGCGGTTCTTGAAATTTTAATGTCATATGTCAATTTAACATGTTGAATCACATTGATTGTGCTGAAAGTTCCATTTCGTATGTTGAGTTTTTAGATTGTATGTGTTGAATTACACAGCGGTGTTTGGACATTTCATTGTGCTTTGTCAGAATTACTATTTTTATAAGGTGAAATGATGGGTTGGTGTTAAAAGTAACATAACACAATGTCCACTTTAACAATTCAAAATAATATAGAGTATTAAGATACATTATTCGTGTATTCAGTTATGAGACGCCATTACATTTCATGCATTTACAGTTTGAAAGTTACCATTCACAGGTCGAGAATTACTATGAATTTCTTCGCTAGAGGTCGCTCTCGTGAACGGACAGCGTTATTTTTAAACAAGGAGGCTGCTTCTCGTTGCTGTGAAATTCAACAGATGATATCTAAATACTCGCCATATGAAACAGAACTTTCATCACAAACAGTTACATTCAACGTGTGAATTAGGGATTCTCAACATATGATGTTGAAATTTCAACCACCGCTGTGTAATTCAAAATATACACTATAGAACGTCGACATAGGAAATAGAACTTTAAACCACCACTGTATAATTCAACATAAAAAATCTAAACTCTCGATCTAGAAAATGGAACTTTAAGGACATGCAATTTGATCCAACACGTGATATTGGATTTCTCGACATACGACATTGAAATTTCAACTGCAACTTTCTCATTGGCCCAGCTTTTGTCCGCTACGGCGCCTCGTAGAAAATCCTTCCAGCATACTGGCAGGATAGATGCAGGTAAGACTGAATAGGATAAGTCAATGAGCCATTAAATAGGGCTTTAGACTTGCTCCTAGAAAATCCATAATGGTATTATTCTCACCCAGTCAAGAGGCACATAGAGAATACCCAACCCTATGCCTCAACAACACAAAAGTTAAATTTGAAAAAGTACCTAAATTCCTAGGAATGCTATTTGATGAGTACCTAACATGGAACAAACATATGGCAGAGTTGGTCAGAAGATGCGGTCTAGATTTATATCTCCCAAGGAATCTTAAAGGGACCGATTGGACAGCGGATGAGGATACACTCTTCACCCTGTATTGAACTCTAACTCGATCCAAAATAGACTACGTATGTCAGTCTATGCATCAGCAAATCAGTCTTTAAAAAATGAATTGTATCCAATACCAAGCTCTAGCTATATGCACCGGTGCACTCAAGAGCACATCTGGCGAAAGGCTACAAGCCCTACTAGTGAGATCACCACTTAAATTTAGGCGAGACGACCTCCACATTAAATATAAATATGCGACGAGAATATCAGTTCATGATATGTCGCATTCCACCAGGTCAGTCATCGAGAGATGCAAATTACCCTTTAGATACCAACTGGTCCCGCACTTCCCAGCGGAATAATAACCCTAAAACTAATCAAAGAACTAGGTATCCAGAAACATAGATGGGGAACAGATTAAATTCCCTGAAGCTACCCCAGTGACATGACCCCCCCCCCAAACTTAAATCCATTAAAATATGGGACCAAACAAGAACAACCATTAGAAATAAGGGCAAAGATACTCTCAGAAATAGACGGGAGGATCAGGCGATTTATCGAAATATACACAGCTTGCTCTTAGTCCTAATCAGCAGCACTGGTGATTCCAGGCAAGAACAGCACGCTGGAGGCGATACTTCCTGATCACTGCTGCATATATACTATAGAATTCTATGACATTAAAGCACTAACATGGATTCAAAACAAAAAGTACAAAAGCAGTTATCATAAGTGACTCTCTCAGCGTTTTGCTATCTCTGGAATCAGGTAACACCTCTGTTAGGGAAAACCTCTTAAAATAAGTTAACCTTTCCATAAGAAACTTGGATTCACATTTTTTGTAATGTGCAATTCATGTGGGTCCCTTCCCACACTGACATTCCTGAAAGACTGACAAAGAAGCTAAATCAAAACTTAATCAGCCCAATATCATTCAACTAGAGTACTGCACCCAGGAAATATAATACAATAAGAAACAAACTGATGACAAATGGCAAAGGAAATGGAACATCAGTCAGAAAGATCGCCAATTAAACAATATCAAAAAACAAATAGACAGAAATATAAAAGCCCCCAAACTGGTAAACCCCAAGGAAATTAAAGTAATAACACGATTGAAAACTGAGAAAACGTTATTACTGGATAGTTTCGGTAGGTTTTAAGAAGTAATAGAACTATGGGCACTAACTGCCCACACTGTCGCACCCCTGAAACCCTGCAGCACGTCATCAGTGAATGTTCTAAGTATAAAACTCAAAAGAAACAAATTCCAAGACAATGAAACAATTAAACGCCCTGTCAACCTATACAGAATTCAGGCATATGTGGAACATTAAATTAATAATAAATAGCATCCAAGAACCAAAAGTAAATCATGATATTAACAAACTAATGAATGCTCAATAGATACATCTTCCTCTGGTCTAGATGGGGCGAGTAGGTGCCGATCCGCCAGGGAAGGGAACGACGGTCTGAACACTAGGGTTACAAACGTCGCCAACACGTGCGAGTGTGAAATAGGCGGATGGACGTCCTTATGGCGAATAGATGATTGGCAGCCTAGAGACATACGGAGGACTTAAGGAACGTCCTGGATGCTGTCAAGAAATATATTAGGGAGGGCCAGCTGACAGAGCGGGAAAAAACGAACTTCCTCCATGAATCTGGGGATATCAGTTCACTAGTGTAGAAACACTGCAAGTGTCCAGTTCCCCTAGTGATACTTATAGCGAATGAAATCATAAGAGCCTTCGGTATCCCGGCCCAGCCCATTCTCTACTGGTCAGAACTGGACGACATGGTGATAGCAGATCTGATCAACCCAACCTCCTCTCAAGGGCGATGAGGCAGAAGTTCATGCCGTCTGAACCGTTCCTTGTTCTGCTTCCAGAGGTTTAACCTCAACCCTTTTAAGGGCTACTAACCAAAATTGCCTCCTATACTAGGGTTTTAAATTTGGTTGCAAAACCCATTTTGATAAAACTGTTTTAATAATCTAATATGATCCGTTAATGAACCGTTCGAAAAAAGAGGACTGTCATTATATCGAATTAGGACTGCATTAGGAATTAGGAACGGGTCACTCTGACCTGAAATTTTTCATCGTCTTTTTTGGAGAATACATGTACACTTTTTACCCTAAAATTCTAAAATAACAAAGAGAAGGAACATTGTACAACTGAGCAGGTGATCCTAATTACAATATATAGCTAAGACACACTTGGTTGTAGGGAATAACATGAATTAGATAACTTGGCAGAATTTGATAATTGGTATATCACTGGTGTTTCAGAAAGTTCTTGTGAGGCTTGGGGACTCCGGCTAGCCTCTCCTCTTTCGCCACGAATGGGTACGCATATAGAGTTGCATGCAGTACAAACAGCGATGAGTGCGTGACTCTCTTTCCCTACTCGTCGCATTATCAAATCTCCGTGGTGCATGCTTGCACGTTTTCGGGGTGTAATTGCGTATATAGCTCCATTTCCAACTGACGATCAATTAAGTAGCACGCCTTGCGTGCAGAGAAGTGTTCTGTGGCGGCACTTGCTTGCTTTCCGCTCGACGAGAAATCGAGAAGTCTGCTGTACAGACAATAACTCGTCGCTCACGACGCAAATTAAAGACAGACATGCAGTCTTGCCATGAGAGTCTTTGACTAGGAGATTAGAGAGCAATACATAATGACAATACCAAAAATGGAAGTGACGATTCCCGCAATGCGATCAAAGGATTAGGCCTTAGTAGTGTTGCTGTAGGATGGAGCCTAAGTGCTCATGCTAGGCGTACCACTCTTCTGCTAATATGAGAGGAGAAATCAAACAAAACTAATTGTAGAAGTAGCCCCCCCCCCCCCAGATGGTGACAGGTAGGGAGAACGTCAGTTCAACAGAGGGAGAGAACAATGCAGACCCGATTGATGCCAGACGCCTCTACCTTCTGAAGCTGGAGCAAGAAACCCATTGCTATCAACAGTGAGCAATATTCAGCAGGGGGGGGGGGCTCTTCAAGGGGCGATGAGGCGAAGAAAAAACTGAATGAAAAGGAGGCCAAAGAGGCATCAAGAAGAAAACAAGCAGTAAAAAGATAATCTCAACATAGAGAACTGCAACAGCACCAGAGCATGAGAGGAAAACCAGGGTACACATTCAACACGTACAGAAAAGACAGCGGCCTTAAAACAGAAGCAGCCGCCAACGCCCACACCAAAAGAATTGGTAGTGATCTACCTGAGCGACCAGGCTGTGAAATGAGGAATGGAATAGCTAATAGAGGATAGAGAAGCAGCCTACCAACATGCAGAGGACTTCAGAACAGTCACTGTAACCTCCAAGTGACTTAAAAATGAGGGATGGTTAGACAAAAAAATGAAGTAAAACTTCTTCCTGGTAGCGGGAAATATCAGCGCACTGGGGGGAAAATATTGTGGATGTTCAACACCCATAGTGACGCTGATTACGAACGAGCTCGTGGTAGAATTTTATCGTTAGTACATCCTTGGCGTTTCAGAGATACCCAAGTGACGTTTGGGGACTTCCGGGACTTCTCATCCTTTTCCTCGCCCAGACATACCAATTAAGAAGCATGCGTTTCATGCAGGAAAACGTTGAGTGGTGGCTCTTGTTCCCCACTTGACGAAAACATCTCGCGAAATGCGTGAAAACGCAATAAGGCTATTGTATGAGTCGTGGCTCCTGTTTACCACTCGATCAGCATTTCAATAGTTCGTAGTGTGTACAATTTAACCTCTTTGTCAAGGTACATAAACGTACATGGCCAAATGGCCGCAAACGTCTCAACTCTGTGAAAAGAAACCGATGATTGGATATATCATTCCTACTAGAGAAAAAGGTGAGCAGTATGCTGCCAATCCATCTCACATTCCTCCAAAATTACTTATGGTAATGCTCCCTCGGCGATATCTACCACTAACACATGATATACCCCTTATAACAAATATAATTAGCATAAGGTGGTTATAAGCCCAAACCATTAGGCCCAGCCACACAAAGTGGAATAAAGGCGCAAGTGCTTGCAAAAGTTTCGAAAAAAATATGATATTAATCCTGGACATGACCCGATACACAATATAACTCTTTCATCCTTAACTATACTAACCTAACAAATCCGCCAAAGGTACAGAGTCTGTATATTCAAAATATCGGTGCAAGACGACACCATTTATTTTCATAAACATTTCAACCAAGGATCAACAGGAGTAATTCAATGATATCAGGACATAGCCCTTTCCACCCCTTCGCCTCTTTCCCGCTTCCAGACATGCGAATTAAATAGTATGCCGTGTGTACACTATAGTGTCGATGGGTACCGAAAAGTTGCCCATCGACGAAAAATTAAGTAGCAAACCATACGTACAATAACCAGTGACACATGGCCTAATGTTCGCAAGTGACTTAAATTCAAGGCATACAGTGTTGCCATCCATCGCGGACTCGACTCGTGATCCCACAAACCGAAGATTGGAAAGTATAAGCCCCCAATTTTAGACTTTCTCTCCGTCGGTTGTTGTTGTTTGGTGTTTAACGACATTTCTCAGCGCAAGATAGGCTATATGCGGCGGTGCCAGTATAATTGGTGGAGGAAGAACCCGGGAAAACTACCGTAAGAACCACTGACACAAAGGAAGCTACTGGCAAGCTTTCTCAAATACTCACATTGGCTGAGCCTGAGACTCGAACCCATGCAGACAGAGTAAAATGGTAGTAAATGGTAAAGGCCAGCTCTTAGACCATTCTACGACTCGTGGCCCCTGTCTCCGCCGGTAGTTGGATCAACTACAATCAGATGTGTCCGTGTTGCAGAGCTTGGAGCGACAAGTACAGTTGTCCTGGCTATCGATGATACCAACGATCCAGGAAAACAACTAACGTGATTTTCATGGCCACCCAGACTTCTCAGAAACAGAGGTACTACTCAGTCATTAAAAAAATGTTTTCATATACTTGTATGTCTTTGTCTTTGCTTTGTCTTTCACAGCTACGCAAATCCTTTCTCAACTATTCTGCCTTTTGTGATATTATGATAATCTTTTGTGTACATAGTGTATGCATATCCCCACCGTTTCGGTGGTAATAGTATATGTATTAATATTTGAGAACTCCCTATTTTTTTCTTTCTTTGTACATATCATGTGTATATATTCCTTTCCATTATCAGGGCTGATGCCATATTTATGTATATATGAGTACTCTTACTCTTTTCATTGGTTAGCAAATGTAGGTATTGGTCGGTATATTAGTGGCTGCTGTACAGTCAAATGTCGTATTGGTTTGTGGCTATGTGTTCATACACCTACTGTTCTCAGAACAGGTAGCATGTTTGTGTATGTGGAGGTACTCCTACTCTTTTCTTTGATTAGTAGGTTTAGGTGTTCTTCAGGAGATGAGTGGTTTCTGGTCAGTCAGACAACGAGTTGGTTAGTAAGTGTACGGGTGTTGGTCAGTATGTTTGAGTGCTAATCAGTCACATGGCGTGTTGGTTAGTGGGTGAAGTTTTAGCATTACGCTTCCCCTTGCCCGTTTTTATTACTTTGACAGTATAACAGCCCATGATGTAAATAATATGGACGGTTTAAACTGGCCTATGTCCGTATAACGACCTATTGTGAAAATATATCATTAAAATTTTAACATTATTTTTCCACTTAGCCGTATAACGTCCCCCAATATTAATCCTATGGATTTTTTAAACATGGAATTCCCATTGTCCGTATTACGTCCCCTTTCAAAATAGCGATCGTAATGTTAATTTCCATTGTACGTATATTAGGCCCCCCCCCCCCCATCCTACTGTCAATTCTGTCATTAAAATAGTCGAGATAGTCCGAATAATTTCTGGTTTCTTTTTTTTGCGAGGAAATGTCTGGAGAAGAAAATGTATGATATTTCTGGAAATTACTTCGTCGACATTTAACCGAGGCATATTTTTGTTTCGCAAAAATAGCCGAAGTGTCTGCATTTACCAAACAACTTCTCGACGGATGGAAATGATGTATCTTAATATATTCGGGAGAAAAGTGTGAATGTAAGATAGTGTACTGAGTCCTAATTTGCCACAGGATAGATAGCATCTCCCGGAGAGATTTACAATTATGACTAATAGAATGATGAACGAAGTTAAGGCGAACATCGATTACCATATATGTATTTGATATTTCAAACAACGAAGACCATGAATCCAGATATTGCAAATTCACCAATTTCACAGGTATTCCTAATATGGTGATACTTACAGCAAAGTTGGCAATGTGACTAACATTTCATGGTATGTTGCTTCTAGCAAATAAGCGAGTAAATTTAAACCTTCTTGGGTCAACAATCGTCATATGATTATTTTTTATGAATAAATCAGTATGATACTTTAGAAAACAAAGAAACCTTTAAAAAAATGATTTTATATTTCTCAAGTGTTTGACTGATTCAAAGGAGTTTGAAATAAGCGTATCGATTGACATGTTTTAAAGAGCCAGATACAACATTAGTCTGACAGTCGGAATGACTCGAAACAAGGAAAACAAAACTAATCCGGGGACTGATAAACTTGATATTTAAATAAAAAGCCTCAGATGAAATAAATAAATAAATAAATAAATAAGGGTTCCGTGGAACACTATATCTCGACCTTTTATTTTTTTTTGGGGGGGGAGAGTAGGGAGCATTAGCCTAACGCCTTTCTGTTGGTTATGTTGCTCTTTTCATGCCAAGTAAGAAGTAAGGGTACGTCTGTGTATGTATGCATGTATCCCGTTATATATATATATATATATAACCAGCGTATCTCTCTCTCTCTCTCTCTCTCTCTCTCTCTCTCTCTCTCTCTCTCTCTCTCGCAATTGATGGTTCAATTGAAAACTTCACTGTGATTGGAAGTTATCCAAAAGTTACGTAAAAAAAACATACGAAGAAAAGTACTTAATTCTCCTTAGTGAAACATCTGTGTTCACGTAAAAAAGTCGTAAGCAAAAGTGTAAGAAAATTTTTGGTTTGCATTGTGCTGTGAAGCTGAGCCAATGCATCCGAATGCTTTTCCAAAATATTTTAGAATATTATATTCTGCGAAGGAGTCAAAGAATAGCATCATTATCGCAATAGAATCTTACATTTTGTGCACATTACAAAAACCATTTTTGAAGTTGGTGGAACTATCAATCCTTTGCTCGTCAAAGCTAACAAAAGACTGCAATTAGTCGACTCATTTTTCATTTGATATGAGCACTTATGTAAGATATATATGATTTATCTCGTTTGGGTATATTAATGAGAGACAGATATGTTATCTCAGGGAAAAGGTCACCAATAGGTTGGTTGTGGGGATGTATATGGTAGTAAGTGTTTGATCATGTGTTAGTTATTGTTCTCACAAGATTTGTCAGTGATGGTGTCAAGATATATAGATGTGCAATGGGATTAAAACCAAGCGTTACATATCATTAAGTAGATCAGACAGACACATATAAGAGGTCATGTTCTGTTGACATATTACAGTTTTTAGACTGCGGAAAGTGCAAAACGTAATTCAGAACATATTGTTGCTAATGAATACTGTCCTTAACACGAAATGTTTTATCTGACAAGCTACTAAAAATAAACGGACGTTGAATTCCGAAGGTCGCCAGTAGATGAACTCTCAACGATTTCCATCAGATATCCGTTATGTCTTGGATCTAGATCTTAATCAGACTGTTAGATTTGCAGAATGAATGCAAGCTATTCAGGGTCACGTAGCGGTGTCTGTCGGAAATGATATTTCCACCGGAGGATCGACGTGTGACTCCAACTGTTCATTTGGGATGTTTTGGTAATGTAGTCTTAAATGCTTGTGTTTGGGATACCACTAAAGGAATGAATTAATAAAGGCATTACGTTGGCGTGAATACTACCAGAACATCGACGTTGCCCCTAGGCATGGTCATCCGGTATGTTGTTCTGTCTTTTGTATTGGTAGTCCCGAGGACAGGTCTATTTAATGCCTACATATTTACTGATAAATCCTGCTGTCAGTAAACTTTCACAAATTGTGCTAATTGTTGTCTTTGTTCGAAATAATCAGACAAATCTGACATGCATTTCACTTGTAAAGAGGCAAGTATCTACTTAAAAACTACTCATTTTTAGAAAAATTACACATTTTTAATAACGTTAGCGATACTTTGTGACATCGATTTTGTCACTTAAGCTAGCAAGTCACACACACACACACACACACACACACACACACACACACACACACATCCTATTGGGCGATTCGAGAATCCCTTCTATACTTAGATTCACCCTTGACATCGGTTTCAATGGACTGCGCCACCTTCCACGCATGACGCAATTGTTGCAAAAAGAGACGACAGCGTGTCATGCAGTATTTGGAATATTTAGAATATCATCAACCTAAAGTTACACATTTAATCATGTCAAACCTGATTTAAGTAAATTGCAGTCCGCACACGTAGTTCAATACCCCTCAGCAACGTATTTAGTAGCTTGAACAATAATTAGTTTGTCAATGGAGCCGTTAAGTGAAGATATATATTCAAGAGTCTTCTAAAAATGTTATCACTGACGGTAGTCTATAATCACTGGGCAAGGTCTGGATCTGTGGATGAATTTATGTTTACTCTTTTATAAAGTTGTGCATTAGGCTTCAATTCTCCATAGTTTACATATCATATAGGGATAGAAATAAATTATCAGATACAAGAATGTATACAAATAAAAATTTAGAAGCATTGTCATAACTTTGAGATCAATAAATTATCCGAATATGCCTATTATTTTCATTTTTCTAGAAGCAGTCAACATAATGCTGTTCAAGATCTTTGGCGGGGTATTTTCCATTCTGTATTTGCACACTGGGTCGCGTGTTGTCGCGAGTGATATACACAAAACATACTTTTTGCGGGGTTGGGTGGGGTGGAATCTTCCTGCATAAATAACACTTTATGTGCAGAAGTTCCTTTTCAAAATTTACCCAGTTTTGATTCATACCAATTATAAAGAAATCTTGAAAAGTGACTAAACAAATGTCAGCCAAGCAGCATCATGCTTTAGACCATCAACATATTCACCTCTACTGTTTTGATGACACGAGGGGCCATGATATCCTATATTACATCTAGCCCGATTCTGGATGGTTAGTATAAAGGTCTCTGTTCCACACCATATTGAATATAAAGGTCTCTGAGTTACACTATATTGAAAATAAAGGTCTCTGTTTCACACCATATTGAATATAAAGGTCTCTGATTTACACTATATTGAAAATAAAGGTCTCTGTTCCACACCATATTGAAAATAAAGGTCTCTGATTCACACCATATTGAATATAAAGGTCTCTGTTTCACACCATATTGAAAATAAAGGTCTCTGTTCCACACCATATTGAAAATAAAGGTCTCTGCTTCACACTATGTTGAATATAAAGGTCTCTGTTTCACACCATATGGAAGATAAAGGTCTCTGATTCACATTATTTGAAAACAAAGGTCTCTGATTAAAGGAGACCAGAAATCAATGGAAATATAAAATAATAATAAAGCACTATAGAAAAAAAATCTTATTGTGAAGTATCATCTGCGACCGTAATGCCAATATTTAAATATTGGCATATTCATAGAGCTGAATTTCCTCGCCTGTTCGGTTACTTTCGTGATGTGACGTCATAGTAGCGACTCCAGCATCCCGACTGGCAGGTGCCAGAGTAAAAGACAATACCGATTTGAGTTGTTTACGGGTGTAATACCACATTAAGAGAAGGATGTGGACAACATTTTCTTTTTCTTTTCCAAAAGATAAAGACATAAAGTATGGATACATTATTGCAAGCGAGTCGATTTCAAAGCAACACCATACGGTACTCTGTGCTTATTACGTTTCTCAAAGGAATGTTACGAGAGGGATCCTAAAAATATGGCAGCTCTAGGAAAAGAAAATGCTAGGCCTAGCTTAAAAGTTGGCGCTGTTCCAGACATACCGTTGGATATTTTAAATCCTGGGAAAAGTGTTAACGTGTGAGTTACGAAAATAGGCCGAGTAAGTGACCATCAAATGCAGCAATCAATTCACAGATCTTTTATCTACACCAGCAGTGCTAAAAAAAAAAATCAGATAGCCCGACACCCAGGGCCCTTCTAAATTTAGTTTGGGCCCATCCTGTATTCAAAGTGAGGTGCCCGACGGGCTTGTCGAAAAAAATTGTTTGCCTGAGGAAACTTTGATCGCTCTGATGAAATGAGTAAATGTATTTTTAAGATGTTGACATACATGCCTCAACACGGCACAATCTAAATCAAATCACACTGTTCTAGGTGAAATTGAGATCTGATTTTAATCAAATTGAAGTTTTGTTAAAAAATAAGATTCTAAATCCCTGACACGGTCGTATTTCGAGAAAACACAAATTTTCAGTAATATTAAAAAAAAAAAAAATTATTTTTTTTTTAAATAACAAAAACCCTTTCAGTCTGTGCCTGTTACATGTAGTATGTATAAACGGTGATCTTTAATGATTGGAACCAATATAAAACTATCCCTTGGGCAGTTCAAATAGCAGCGATTAAAAGCAAAGAGGTCAGGTATAAAATCAAAGCTTCACATTGACCGTACCCACTTGCCCCAATGTGCGAGCGCCCATGGGACGCATTTCTCCCTGTGATACGCCTTATTATCCCACTAGACAAGCCCCTTTTTTCACATTCTGGTCAGCTGTGGCGTAACTACAAAATAGCTAAAGAATGACTTGAGTACACAAGCAATAAAGCCAGTGTGACTAATTAACAGTTAATCCTTATCAATGAATTTATCTTGTGAAAAGGACTGCCCTTCGAAAATACTTCAAAGAAACCATGTTCGACAGTGTGTGTATGTCAGCACAAGCAATTGATTGGCAAATAAACGATGCCCTATTTTGTTGTAATATACGATGCCTAAGACTTCATTATAACAGTTCAAATCTGCAGTCACAAGTTACCGTACATGTGGCAACTGCTTTTCCCACGTTTTATGTCTCACCTTATTTCCTTAGGTTTAAGTCTTAAGTCATGCAACACTGTTTACTGAATAAAAATATTTATTCTGAATTAGTTCTTCGGGGCATGATATCTTTTGTTTTATTGCTTCTTTTAATTTAATCATGGAAGTAAACCTTACATATACGGTAGAGGAATGTTGGTGTTTACTGGCCGAGTTTTTTGGGCGGAAATGGAGATGCGATTTTGTTTGCAGAAAAAATTACACAACATTCACAGTGATCGTTCATGGGATTTATGCTAATTGGTGACAATTTTATTTTTTTAATTTTTTTTTTACTATAGTACTGTTGTAGTGGTTTTAAAAATCTGAAATTTACGTGAATAATGTTTCATCTTAACATTCTATTTACTGAAGGAAAAAAAAAAAAAGACTGTCGTGTGATATTAATTATTTCGTCCAGTGCCGGGTTTAGACATAGCGAGGCCCTGAGCTGTAGAGGCCCTATTTGGTATAAAATAAATTTGAGAGGCCCCTTCAGACTGAATTCAGACTGTGAGGTCCTAAGCTGTAGCTTGTTTAGCTTATGCCTCAATCTGGTGTAGTATTAAATTTTGACCAAGTTGAATTCTGACCCCGCCGGGTCAGCTTTTAACGTTAAAGTTGACCTAGGGTCAGTTCTTAACGTTGAATTTTGATTTTCACAGTCGTTGAAAACTGATCTCAGCGTTGAATTTTGATCAGATTTCCGGGTCATTTTTTAACTTATATTGTTTTAAGTTCCGCATACATGGGTTTATGAATCGTCAAAAAGGAAATGCATAGTATGTATAAAATCAACAAAAGAAATGTAATGCAGTAATGAAATTATGGATATATTTATCTTCCTTATTTGAAATGGATATGATGTAATTTTGTTTGTACTCTGCGGGCTGCATTCCATCAAACATCTCAGAAGGACGCAGTTTTCTAGGCATGACAAACGATTGATCCCGAATTGTTCAACAACCAATGAGTCTCTTCGAGCCTTAACCAAACAAAATCAACCATGGTAATGGAATGAAAAACACGATAAAGCGTTTGAAAAACTCAAACATGATTTAACAAATACCGCAATAATAGCGTATTTCCATCCAAATCCGGAAATGCAATTAATTGTAGATGCAAGTCCTTTTGGTCTTGACACATTTTTAATTCAGAATGGAAAGATTACATACGCCAGTAGAGCACTTTCAGATGTAGGAAAGCGGTATTCACAGACAGAACGTGAAGCAAAAGTTTGGAGTTGTGAGCACTTCCATCTGTACTTGTTTGGTCATACATTTAAAGTAATCAGTGACCACAAGCCCCTGGAAATCATTTTCAACAATCCAAAATTACGACCCTCTGCTAGATTTGAGAGATGGCGATTGAGATTACAAGCATACAATTTCAAAGTAGTTTACAAACCAGGTAAAACAAATGCAGCATTTGCGACATCCCAAGGCTGGAACTGAATGCTCTAAACATTCTGAAATTGCAGAAGCTTATGTTCAGTTCATATCTGTTAATGATTTAGGTATCACGGTACCAATTGTTTTTCCATAGACCTCAATGCTAATGTTTATGAAAGAAATATACTTTCTATCCTACCTCGTGTCACACACTGTCATGGAGAGCAATGTTAGACTGTCAATTTGACAAGGACAGAACCAGGTACTCTACTGCATTTTAAGAGAAATAACACTGCAGGAACTAAACATGGTTAAAAGTTGCCACGTACAAAAAGATGCATATTCAATGATGTGTATGACATTTTTTAAAAAATCCTAAAGAATACAAAATATGATCAAGATATGAATTAACATAATCTCACATGTAGCCAAGAGACTCAACATTTTTTTTTTAAGCCTGACAAAAACCACAACTCTTACATAATGCACCAATTATAGCCAGTTATGTTGTTTATTTCTGAATACATTATTCCCTACACCTTAAGCTCTGCCCACCTGAGCAGTATATTAGCGTAGGGGTTCTGGACACTTTTTCGGGAAGGGGGTCACTCAGTTGCAGAAAAAGTGTGTGTGTGTGGGGGGGGAGGTTTACCACATTTTCACGGGTATCACTCAGTCGCCTGTGTTTTTGTGAAACAGTACATTTTGATCTTAGTGCGATTAAGTCACTCGTCTATGAGATCACCATTGTTTTCTTCCTTGAACTTCCTAAGAACCTCTTTATTATCTGCACGAAATGTAGAAAAATTAAGCAAATATATAAAGAACTTAATTAGGATG
>JAECUM010001059.1:0-96826 GCA_016617855.1 Megalonaias nervosa | reverse complement strand
GGTCTAAAGTGATGCCTTCCTGCTTCCAGTATTTCTCTTTGAACTGTGTTTGGTCTTCGGGAGTGTGACACCAGGAAGGATATCCGCTAGCTTCTTGTTTCAGTTTCAAAAAGGCATTCACGTAGTCTGCAAAAATGCCTTTTGAGAATCGTCGCCCTTGTGGTATTTTTCTGTCTTGGGAAAGTGGTAAATTTCGTACACTTCTAACAGTTGGTATCCCATGTCCAGAGCTTTAAACAATTCCACGCTGACCCACGTTCCCGTCAAGGCTCGTTCTTCCTGAGTGTGCTGACAAGGGTGGTCTTGGTTGCACGTTTCCAGCACAAGTATGACACAAGGGAAACATCAGTTTTCCTTGGCAATGATGTGGTAAAACGGGATGGTACAAGTTCGTGGGAGGCAAGACTTTACACTTGATCAATCCTTCGTATTGTCGAATATTGTCCACGCCGATGTGTTCCGTCAGCAATTGTGGGTGCCCTGCGGGAAAGTGGCAATATTTGCACACGTACGGATACAGAGAACACACGTCCAAGTATTTGATTTCTTCGCCTTTCTCCTCGTCGACTTGGTACAGCAAACAGGTGGCATTCGTCCGCCCTCCGTACAAACTGTCCCGCGGGTTCAGAGGGTCCACCAGCTTGTAACTTTCCACGATGCGCTTAAACTCGGGATCGGTTTTCAATCGCTGATCGTACTCGTGTTCCCACATTTCCACTACTTGGTATCCTTGCTCTTCTAACTTCAAGCGTCGCTGACAAGTGACCTGGTACAAGTCTTCCATGGTCCGTTGTAAAAACTGGTTTTTAGTGTCACGTTGAGGGTTGCAGATGGGACATCCGTGAAATAAGCACCTGTTAAACTCGTACACGATCTTGGGGTTTTCTAAGTCCCAGCCGTCTACTGAATACCTTCCGATGGTCTTTTCGCCTCCTCCGTTGCGAGCATGTTGGATCCATTTGTCTTCCTTCTCACACAAGTAATGTAACCAGCGTAGGGCTTTGACCGAGTATTGACGTTTGACAAAATTGGTCGTTTGAGGACTGATGACAGCTAGGGTGTTTTCGGGCATGAATCGTTGACGATACACTAAGGAACACGCTTTGGCAATGGTACAAGCTTCTTTCAAAGGATCGATCCCTCCGTGTTCCATGAACAGTTCTCGAAATTTTCCACAGCAGCGACGTAAAATGTCTACGTCGGAACGACAATATTTTAACATTTCTTCTTGAAAGTCAAAAGGGTCCGAAGCGTGAGTCTGGTACCATGCGTAGAAAGCTTCTCGTTGTTCGGTACGCATGTTGTCGGGGTCGTAGTAGTGAGCCTCAGGCAAATGGGGTAGAACGGCGTGTTGATTGGCTTCGGTATTGAAAAAGTGTGGAAAATAGCCTTTGGCCATTTCTGTCATGCCAAACGTTTTAGGCATGCGGCTCAAAGGCATAGCCAAGTAACTCATTGAATCTTTAAACTGTACTTGTCCCACTTGCATGGAAATGATTTTGGCTCCGTTCAAAGTTACTTTCGGACGTTCGGTACTTTGTTCCGTATAGTATCTCAACAGAAATTGTCCATCGTATCCCGAGAAATTGTGAGCCATCACCGTGGCATGGCGATGACAATCTCCGTAACGTTCGATATCTTCTTGGCTCCACGTCTCGTCGATAGGGTTTAAGATCCATTGGGCAAAATCGGCCAGTGTGTTCGATCCCCGAAAGATTTTTTCACGTCCACCAGGAATCTTGCTGTAGTAAGGGCAATGAGTCAAGATAGGCTCTTGGATGCACTTCTCGCACGCTCGGTGAGCCACGCAGAAATTAGGAATGTGAATGCCAGTCTCTTGCATGCATTCGAAATCGAAAAAGATGAAATTCCCTTTCTTCTTCTGGTCATTATCTTCTTCTTCTTCATGTTTGGAATGGTATTTTTGAATGTAGCATTGGTGTTCCAAGTCCACGGTTTGGCGACAAATGTGACATCGCTTCTTTCCTGAACAGACGTGCGCCTTGGCACTGTTGGTACGTATGCCTTGCCCACAAGTAGGGCACAATCTCAAGAGCTGACAAGCATATTTCTGCTGTGAACCTTGCGTCTTTAGGTGTTGTTGGTAACAGGCAGGACTGACAAACGTGCGCTGACAAGCAGAGCAATGCACTCGTTCTTGTCCTTCGTCCAGACAGGGTGTAGAAGCTAAACATCCTGAGCATTTCGATCCACAATGCTTGTGTTGCTCTCGATTGTTATAGCCATAGTCACATTTCTCACAGTAATAACTGTATGACAGGAATGCAGTGATACTGGTAATGGCATCAAAATGTTCATCGTGATGATAGACGTGAATGTATTTTCCGTCTTTAAAATCTTGACCTCGAAACAACAGAGGTCCGCGCACTTCTTGAGGGTGAACTTTCAAGGTGTAACGTGGAGCCAAGACGTCTTGCAACTTTTGCATTTCAGGAATGCCACAGGGTGTGTCTTTAGCTAACCCCGCTTGCTGTAACAGGAGTTCTGCTTCTTTTCGTTGTTTGGCTCGGTCCGATTGTTGAATAGTTTTCCAGGCTCTTTTCCATTCTACCGTATCGTTCTTGTCAGCATACGTTTGTCCCACCACGATGGCACGGGCTAAACACATCTTGTCTTTTGGATTGTTAATTTGGACGAGACTACGCTTGAGGTTACGCAAGTTGTCTACCAACATCAACTTTTTTTTACCTGTCCCTTGGGGAAGAGACACGTGGGTCATGTACAGTGTCGCTTTTCCGTCCGTGATGTGAAATTTGTCGTTGGATTGTTGTACGCGTTGAATCTTGTCCATGATTTTGGAAGGTGTCAATTCTGTTGGACTGCTAAACTCGATCCAAACGGGAGACTTCAAATTGTCGTGATGAATAGAAAGTCTCAAGCGATCGTCTTCTTTGGCTCGACATTGCCGTTTTAGTGTGGTTAACAAAGAATCCCACACATCGGTGATGAACCCTTCTGCTTTCTCCAAGGGTACGTCAGACCTGAAATCTTTAAATTTCACTGCGTACGTGTAGGCTGTGGTTCTAAATTTTCTGGAAGAGCGTTTGTCCGTCTCCCGAATGTGGTAGTACTTTTCAGGGTTTACGAATGGTAATGGACTTTGATTTGGTGTAGACTCTTTAGGCTTCGATTCTGGCTCACTCATCTCATCTTCAAAATCGCTGGCATGAATTTGTGCCAAGACTTCAGCTACTGTGCGAGGCGATAAATCACGTTTCTGCCTCTTACTTTCTTCTTCTTTCTTTTCGAAATGATGCGATCGTTTCATCTTGACGGCAAAAAGTCAAATGACTACCTGTGAAACACCATGAATCCCTATATATCTGTGTCAGACCAGGGCATATATAAAGGGCTAGTGACTCCCCTCTCAGTATTCATTTCGCTCTCAAGCCGACCAGCACAATGGAAGAACCCACACAGATCGAACTTCTGATTAGAGCATTGCGAGGTGTGATAAGAAAGTTTTCTTCAGACAAGCCAACGGACTACTCTCCTTCCTTTCGAGATAAAAGTCAAGATACTTGCTATATCTGTCAAAAGAAAGGGCATTGGGCTACAGAATGTCCAGACCGTCAAAGAAGCAAGGCCAGTGTCAAAAGAAACAAAAGTCAAGATACCTGTTATCATTGTCAAGAGAAAGGACATTGGTCTTCAGAGTGCCCTAAGAAACAACAGGAGCAGGAGAAGGAGGAAGAAGAAGAAGAAACAGAGGTGACCTCGACAAAAGAAGAACCCCGACACGTTCAGAAAGAGAAGACAGAAAAGAAAAGAAGACGAGAAAAATGTGAGGAAGAAGAAGAGGAAGAAGAGGAAAAAAGTGTAAAAGTGAAGAAATTGAAAAAACAGAGAGAGTGAAAGAAAAAAGAGACAGAAGAAATCTATGAACTTTTTTAAAAGTGTTGTGTTGTGTTATGTTGTGATATTGAATTGTAAAAAATTGTAACAGAATAGACCAAACTGAAAAAAACGTAAGTGTCTCTTGGTTTTCATTATTTAGAAATAATAAGGACCTACACTCATACACTCACAACACGTACATCATAGGGTTAAAGAAGGGATTTTGAGTTTTAATTGATTTTGGCAAAATGAATAGTCACTCTTTTCGAGAGTATTGGGTAGCCCTGAAAAGGACTGTTGAGTGTTTGTTTTTTTCCTTAGAACAAACTCAGGAACGAGAATCAATTCGCTTTAACTGTCTTAAGCCTTTGCCACGGCCAAGGCCTACTTGTGGACTTGCTCCTGTCAATGATCTAGTAGATATCACTAGGGGTGGTATCTCTGGTGTAGTCACAGGGTTAGGTTGTTTGGCTCGGGAAGGTCTTTTTCTCTTGGGTCGTAATAAAGAAGTCTGATACATTTGTTTCAGACTTCTTAACTCGGCCAAAATGTCCAAGAGTACCGTGACCGTTTGACTTTCGCTGTTCTCCTTCTCTCCTAGACTTTGTTTCTTCTCTACTGCTTCTTCTTCCTGTTGTTTCCTTCTTGCCTCTTCTTCTTCTTCTCGCTGTTTCTGTTCAAGAAGAAATGCTTGCTCTGCTTCTTTCTGCTGCTGTAAAAATTTCTCCAATTCTTCTCTCTGTCTTTGTTTAAAATCGTCGACACGTGGTAAAGAAGGAGAAAGTGGCGAAGGTACTGGTACCGGAACAAATTCTTGGGAAGAAGATAAAAAATCTACTAAATCCCAGTTGAAATCAACCTCTTCGGGAAGTAGCACTGTGTTCACTTTGGTAGCTGCTGCTGTACCATTACTTCTCGTCTCCACAGCCGGTGCACCCCAATTCATTGTCTTCTTAGGTTCCGTCATGTTTCACAAAACAATACCGCATCGATTCACTGCGCACAGACGCTAGTGTGCCTATATAGGAAATGTGACGTCACAGGTAGCTCTCTTCGGATTGGAAGACAGACTCCGCGAAGTGACTGAATTTTGTAACGCGTGTTGGGATTGGTGAACCCTTTCAATCCGTTTCGATCCGGTCTTCCACTATAAATAAACGCGGTTCACTTCATTCCCTTCACCTGTTCTCGTCACAGAGAAGATGTTGATCGACGTAGAATCCTCTACTTTGGTATCCTCAATGCTGTTCCGTACAGACTTACCCATGTATGTGAAAACAAAATGGACTGTCATCCGGATCACCGGTGCCACTCTTTGGAAAAGAAGATGTTATGTGGAAAGACAAGGCTGTCTTAAGCGGACTCTCATCTACGGACCAGAAGTGAGACACAGTTTAAGACAAACTTTGAGAAATTTGAGGAAGATAAGAAGTCCTATGCGATGTCCTGTATGTTAACAGAATGGTGTTAACATCACATAACAAACAACGGCCCTTTTCAGGGCCACTTCCAATGCCTCGAAAAGATCTTAATTTTCATTTGGTTTCCACCCTAAACGAATATATATAAAACCCTTCCTCTACTAAAAAACACGAACGCTCTTGATTCGTGTTTGTCTATAGCCCTCTCTCAGGTAGCCTGACGTCACAGTACTTCTCTTTTTGCTACATTGTTACCAGTGTGACGTCATGCCACCTGTCGCTTATCGCTCTACAAACCCACAGTCTACTAGTAGCCGCTCTACAAAATTTCCATTGACGCTATACAGGCCCAGGGTGTTCTAGTCCCTCTACCCAATTTTCCATTGACGCTATACAGGCCCAGGGTGAGATTTTATTTCTTGACGCTATACTGGCCCAGGGGGGGTCTGTAATGCTAATTCCCATTGACGCTACGGTAACCCCATATACTACTTACGTGCCGACGTTGACCGATTATTTAATATGGTAAATGACTGAAACAAAGAAAGGACGCACACTGATTGCAGTTGCTGGGACGGACAAAACACAGATTGAGCAAAGTTAGCAAAAAAAAAAAAAAAAAACCTCCCCAAAACAAGGAGGACGTTAATATGTCCAGAGAAAACAGCCATCAAACAGCTGATCAGATAAAGACCTCACGAACAGATTAGCTCCTCACCAAACACATGAAAAACATGTATATTAATTTCGAATTGGTATGTACACTGTATCCACAACAAAATTACGACACGCACAACAGAAACCTAAAGCTATATTTATGTATTGGTTTCTCGATACATATTCGAAGTATTCACTTGCTTTTCACTCTGAAGCGCATTCCAACAGTTTAAGTGTGTGTGTGTGTGTGTGTGTGTGTGTGTGTGTCGTAAAATATACTTTATCACAAAATCTAACCAAGATTATCTGTCTTATTTCAACTTAAACTTAACGTAAATAATTTTTTTTTTTAAATTAGATAGTTTCCTTTATTCTCCATGTTCTCCTCCTCTGTCTCCTCCTTCTCCTTCTTTTCTTTTCCTTCTTCGTATTCGTCTTCTTCTTTTTCTTAGTATTATTATATTAACTCCTTTGATAGTTATAAGAAAGTATTATGAGTTTCATCATGACTCTCTTAAAAGAAGCTTGCACATGTTTTGAATATGGAAATGTGTCTTTTCTTCCGTCAAATTTTCTCTCCACACTGCATGCTTGTTGTGTAAACCGACTTGACTCTCAGTCGTCGCAACTCGGCGTGTTCTTAAAACGCCGAACTTAAAACTTCAACGAGAATGTGCGAGATTATACGTTATTTTATAACGGAAGGCGGAATGTTTGAAAACAAGATGAGAACAGTTCGGATCTTGTCATAAATTACTCCAAATATTTAACCATGAATTCACGGTCCTAAATACAGACTTAAGTTTCGAAATTATTTCTGTAAACCAAACAACGTGACCCAGTATTATTCCTAAGTAGGTGCATATGACCACGTTCACATTAAAACGACAATTTGTTCATTTTCAGACAATGAGATCGACTTTAGGACACGTTTAACTGACGCAAGCTGAATGTTGAAAAAGAAAAGCGCTAATCTGAAGGAAAACAATCATACCCTGTGACAAAATTACCTAAGATTACTCCTATGACCCGTTCTAACATAGGACCCTGTATCATACTATAAAAGGTAGTAAGTATGGTAGACTACAGGTGCTCGACGCGAGTTGAATGTTAAAAAAAAGGCAATATCCTGAAGGAAAAAATCATACCGAGTGACAAAATTTCCTCAGATTACCCCCATTACCCTTTTTGACATAGTACCCTGTCGATCATACTATAAAAGAGACAAGGTAAGTAAATTCCAAAAACTTCGTTCTACTCCTGACCCCCGATCTCCTGCTACATCCATCTTTGAAGGCACACGACCATAATCTATGGCTAGCTTTACTCCTGAGATATTTGACTATTCATCAAGCTATCATTGATTTTTCTGCATTGCACCAAACTTATGTTACGGGCTCCAAAACATGCAAATTGCAACAATATTGCCTTCCTGAACAAACTTAACACATATATATGCAATGTGCACTATTTACTGAGAGATACGGCGTTTGTGACTCTACAGTACATTCCTTCATTAATCTGAGAACAGTGGTAGATGCAAAATTAAATTCCTACTTAATATTAACTTGATTCAACTTTAGGAATCCTATTTCATAAAAGAAGGATACATTTGTCATCTTGACTGCTCCTGTGGCCTATCAGTTAGAGCATCCACATCAAATGTGGTAGGTCATGGTTTTGATCCCCAGCCAAGCCATACCAAAGACATAAAAATGGTACTTGCAGCTGCCTTGCTTAGCACTCAGAGGTTAGTGTTGGGACTTGTCATCCTAATGTCAGGATAATGTGACTGGATGGGACATGATACTACATGTCAGCGGCACACACGCACATTTGTCATCTTAAGTCCACACAGATTGAATACACATACTCATTTTCAAAACATCTTGACTATGTGGCACACATGTTAATGGTGAAATATGATTGGCTCAAAGGGTAATACTTAATTAACACCCATGCATCTGATTCATGATGTTATATTTTGAGCCAATCATATTTTGCCATCATAGAAGTATTCTGAGGTAATTTTGTCACTCAGGACGATTTTTTTTATTTCAGGTTATTGCTTTTTTTCAATATTAAGCTATAGTCGCCTACCTGTGCTTTAGAATATGCTTTGGCTATATGAAGCACATGGCTAAACAGATACAATTAAAAGGTTCAATGTCTCTGCAAACAAAAGAATGTAGTACTTCCATCTTTAGACGAACTCATACAAATTTAATGGAAACATAAGTTTTTAAATTTGAGTCTGCCTGATATTGAGATCCACTCCTAGTCCTACAATGCAAGATCACTCCCCTGATGTTAGTGTTTTTGGGCTGCCATCTGTCAAAATAACGGTGCTGTTTAGTGTGTGCCAAGGTGGACTAACATTGGAAAGAGAGGTCAAATTTTCAGGAATATCTCCCACACTTGACAGACCATATCGATGCTTTTCTACAAATTAAAGTTATTGTTTTAGTCGAACTTTTCTTTGATGTAATTTTTCTAATAAATTAAAATTCTGACAGAAGTAAAAGGACAGGTTTTCAAGTTCCATTGATCTACATTTCAGTTGGCTGGAATGTGATGGAAGCTAGGAATGGTGAAAATCAGTTAAGTGGATGATAAGAATCTGGAATGAAATGAAGCTGTCTAAATACTTTAAAAATTAGTACATTTGTATTCATTTTGTTAAAGAAACATACTTCAGCAGATTTGTTAGTATTCCTGCCTTCCAGCCAAATGAAATCTAGTTCCACAGAACTTGAAAACACACCCATTTGCTTCTGTCAGAATTTGAATATATTAGTAAAAAGACATTAGAATAAGTAAAGTCCAACTAAAGCAATATGACTTTAATTTGTAGGAGAGCATCGTTGTGGGCTGCCAAGTGTGTAAGATATTCCTGAAAATTCTACTTATTGTTCTGATGTTGGTTGATCTCAGAACATACTACACAAAGCCATTATTTAGGCATCTTAAATTGTAGGACTGATGAAATCCAAAACTCTATTAGTCTTTAAAAAGATGAGGTATGCCTATGTGAAAGGGTGCTGTGGAGATTGAGACAGAGGCAGTCATATTACATAATGGCTTATATATTTGCATAATATTCTTCGATTATAGCATTTGCAAACCCTCCCATTTGTTTGTTCCATTACCCCACACCAAGTTTAAAAAGAAAGGGCATCATCGATAGAAAAAATGCACAAACCTTTGTTGTCATTCATTAGTTTATAATTTATAACTTGTTGCTAGGTAGTCCCAAACACTCATCTTGTTGCTGTTTTGAATCAATGGGGAGTTTCATTAGTGAAAAGTTGTCTGTGTTTGCTGGGGCGAGTCTCTTTTTTCAAGCAATAGCTGTGATGTAGTTCACTGTCTTTAATAATCTCAGTAATTCCATAAATTTTGTTGTTGGATCTCTTTGAACACAAGTATACAAGAGTTCTTCCATTTTTATTTTGTTAGGGTGTCCACTTGTTATGTAGCACTTTTGTTTGGTTATCGTCAAGGAGATGATGGAATAACAGAAATCTGAGCAGAGATATAAAATAGAACAACCTGATCCCCTGTATATAAAATATAACAATTTAATCAATTACATAAACAAAATAGAATTGAAAATGATATTTGAAGGATACACTTTCTCTTAGAAATAAAATGACAAATTTATAAGAAATGCAATTAGCCTTTCTGTTATACCGATAAAACAAATTTCATCATAGAATCAAGTGAATGATCAAACTCATTTGCTCAGCATGTCTGCATAACCTCTTTGCTTCTGGTCCTTCCAAATTCAGTATTGGTGACAGGTCATAGTTGCCGTATTCCTTTTCTGCTGCTCTCTATCTCTCCAGCCTCTTTGAGTCAACAACCATAACTTGGTTGCCTGTTCTCCTTTCATGGAGCTATTTTTCCATGCATACATAAAAATGCAACCTAAATATTTGTCAGGTTTTTTCACTTCTGGGATTGAACAATAATCCCCACTCTTTCTACATCAGATATCAGCTTAGAGTATCTCAACAGAAACTAAGACTGATATGGGTCAGTTTGCAGCTGACATCTGATACACACAACCCTAAGATTACTGTCTTTCCCTTGCACTAACCGCATTCCTAGCTGGAACCTTGACATAACTAGACATCTTAGCAAATGGTATTACGCCCTGCTTTGGGCTATAAATCACTAACTGGACTATGTGCATGCGCCAATTCACGGTTGAAAAGAATTCACAACTTAATTACACAAATTAATGGATTTAACATCTTGTCTTAACTACATTATTTGCTGTCTAGCAATTCATTGACATAACATTTCTAGTCAGTAAAGTCAATTCCCATTCTACATGATTCACATTATTTAAGACTGATAAATTCACACATTCTCAGGATAAAATTCCTACTATGTGCAAATGAGTAAATTTGAACAATTCTCACAGAATTAATATCAAGATAGTATTGTATGACATTCTTACAATACATTAGTCGTATAACATTCAAGACAAATGAATGTGAACAATTAACATCCAAACTGAAGGTAAATTGAAGTTTGAATTTAAAACAAATAAATTCAAACAAATAATTCCAAACTTATATCAACGAACATATTGTTTGCAACTGAGACAAATCTTGTGCTTTCCAAGACTGTTTCTTTTCTATTAACCCAAATCTCTCTGTACCCTTAACGTCTGTGTCCCTCAACTTCCAGACACCTGTCTCCGGGGCAACTTATAACAAGAAATACTTCTTTCCGAATCAATTTCTTGGCTTACCACAGAAACTTTGACTAATTTTTTTTAGGGAAATTACTTTAACATTGAATTTTGTTTGGGGAACACCCCCACCCCCCATTTAGCTTGATTAACTTTACCTAACCGTCAGAATTTTAACACACCCATCAAAGTTAGAATAATTCCCTCTGTTCCAACTTTATTAATAACTGTTTCTGGAAAAACTCATTTTGTGACAAATATATTTCCAAATGGCACAAATTGTCTCCAGATTGTTTCCATGTTGTCGTTTCCATTTCCATGTTGTCATTTCCCACTACTTAACCCCAATTCTGACCATTATCCCAACAGATTCTAATTAAAAATCAATTATATCCCCAAACCAGAGTATCACATCCATTGCAGGCTAGAGATTTATTGCAGACCTAGCATGTTCATCCGTGTGAATTGTTACTATACATGCTGACTGCGGCAAGATTCCCATAGTTACAGTGTAGTAAAAAAATTTTTAAAAATTCTCTCTATTACATATTTGTTTAGTTTGTTTTAGAAATATGCAACATGACATTTTGCAAATATTGGACGCAGATGACGGTATTTGCTAAAATGGACTGTTCTAGAAACTAGAAAATGAGAGTGGACAGTTTGTCTGCTTGTTTATATCAAGAGCTTCCATTTGGTTTGAAACGCAAATAAGTTGACACCGTTAGGGATCCCATCATGACAGTCAGATTAGAAATTACAAATTGATGAATGTAATGACTAAGTTTTGTGATTTGTTATATCGTTGATGCTTTTTGTTTTGAAAATTGGCTGGGGGTACCAAAAATGGGAGGGTATATAAATACTATAGCCTGTTTTCTCTTTGCTTGGTTTATTTTTAGAGCAGTTCAAAATTTGTGAGAAAAAGGATGCAAGTTGATTACTGACCTACTGTATTGATTCCATCACCTAAAAAGAAATGCACATATTATGACAAATGCAAACTGCCTCTTTAATTAGTGTAAAACAAATATCAGTGATAATAAAGGAACCTATTGATGAGGTTGCTTGCAGAGTACTGTACATAACAGCATTACCACCTACATGAGGATTCCTTAGTCCTACATTGTTAGGCAACACACTGATAGTTGTGATTACGGGGGTGCATCTTATAGCCCTAATACACAATGTGTAATGGCTCTGTTCTGCTTGAATCACCTAGGGAACTCATAACCAAATTTCACGAATATGTTTTATAGTTGGCAGCCCATACTGAAACATTTGCATGGTTGGCAGCTCATACTTACAGTTGCATAATTGATAGTCTTTTCTATGCTGTTACATAGTTTGGAGCCAGTATTGACAGTTGCAATGTTTAGAGTTCAAATGCATTATTTATTCTACTTTACTTTGATGCCTTTTCCTGATGGAAATACAGGTATATCAAGTGGTCATATTTTTAAAACTGAAAAGTTCCAAGCCAGGGAGTAAAATACCCAATTTATTAAATTCTTTTATGAAGTTCTGTTAAACATCTGCATACATCTGTAAATATTGTCATTGCAAAGTACACCTCTCCCCCGATAACTTGCATCCAGATAACTCACCAAACCTCTTATAACTAATTGGGCATGGATCCCTTTTTTATTCCTCTAGGAAATATCAAAAGAATGGCCTTTTGAATGTCAAAAAATCATGATCAAAACTAATAAATGAAACTTTAATATATTGCTCAATTTTTTTAATTAAAACTGGCATTCAATGCCCGGAAATTTGATTCAGCATCGTGAAAGTGTGGAATAATAATTAATCAAAAAAAGTTGCCAGGGCATGCAGATCCTAACTGTGCAAGTTCAAGTGGTCATAATAGTTTCAGGTCGGCTCATTTCAGTTGACCACTTGCACACTGTTATAAATGTTAATTTGTAGGTAACATAAATTAGATATTGATCAGTGGTTTATCCTACTAATTCGCAAAGGTGATTAGTGACAGCAAGAGAAGCAAGTGAAAGGAGTATTCAGTGCAGGTAAAGCTTTATTTCAAATTACAGTTTATTATGGAGAAGTGAATTCCATTTGTAGTGAACTAAAAATTCCCAAATTAGCAGCCAGAGGATTGCTCTAGGTTAAGAAATTTCACTATAACTTGCAATGAAATTATTTCATCTTTATTTCACTAATAAAACAATATAGCCAAAAAAAAATTGCATTTTGATGTTGATGGTTGTTGTTTCATGAATTAGATGACCTTAGTAAGTGAAAATAGGAAATCTTGTTGTGAATCAACAATAACACTAACGTAAACATATCAACATTCACTTGCAAAGAGCAGTAATGTAATACTCAGAGATAAATATGTGACGTTTGTCAAAACATCTTGCAGCAATATTTATAAGAATCTTTGAGATGTTGGTTATCTTGAAATAAAGGTAATTTATACAGAAACATGAACAACTTCACCAAAAAATTTGATTGTGAGCATCAAACCATTGAACTGCCGCACCCCACTTGGTCTTGTCATCATCAAGGTACCAGCAAGGATATCATTCCCTAGTTAAATTTTCAGAGGTTCCTCTGTAACTCACATCCTCGCTTAAACTGGACTGGTTTTTTTTTATCCAATTGTGCACAAATTATCGAGGAGTAGGTGTAACAGATTTTAATGAAGATCAGGTATCTACCATTGAGACTCCATTTATTTCACTTTTACCAAAGCTCACAATGCACATGTGCTTCTTGATTTTGTTATTTTTTAGAATTTTTTTTTTTATTTACTAAGGGTTTATGCTGTCATGGCAATCCTGGAAAAGTTTGTAAATTACAGAAAAGCATTTCAAGGGACTTGAAAAGTTTTGAAATTTTCATAAGTCATTCATAGTTTTGGAAAAGTCATGGAAAAGTTGGTTATTTTGCATTATCCAGTTGCATATTCGTTTGCCAACGCAAAAGTTTTATCAACCTACCAAACTTCAATCATAGATTTATTAGAGTAGGTTCCCTTAAAACTTCAGTCAGACTGCATCCAGCGATCTTACCGCCATTCAAAATTGTTGTACTCACTGCACTCTAAAGAGAATGACCTATCTGATAGGATGAGGTATGCCCAAAGCCAGCAGTAAATTATGTTTTTGTGTTGACCGCTCCGGTGGCCTAGTGGTTGGAGCATCCGCCTCAGATGTGGGAGGTCATGGGCTCGATCCCCGACCGAGTCATACCAAAGACTTACAAAAATGGTACTAACAGCTGCCTTGCTTGGCGCTCAGCATTGAGACGTTAGTGTTAGGACTGCTTGGCCTGTGTCAGGATAATGTGACTGGGTGGGACATAATGCTACATGTCTGTGGCATGATGCCCCAGTGCTAGACATCACTATAAACTGCCACACTGCAGACATTGTAGCGATATGATTGAAAAATTGTTAAAGCTATGTTAAAAATCCAAAACACACACACACACACTCTTGTTTTTGTGTTAAATTTATGTGTTAGGTAAGTGCTAGTGGTCATAAATTTATATAGTCGGTACTCTTGAAATTGGTATTTAAAAAAAGGTCTTGGAAAAGTCATGGAATTACTTTTTTTAAAGATTGCAGGAACCGTGACTATTGTATTTACCGTGTATGTTGGGACACCATAAAGTAATTTTTGAAGTAATTTTTTTGTGCACTGTATGTTCTGGGACACATCACTTTTTTCGAGTCGTAAGTTGCGGGACATCTTTTAAATCATTAAAAAATTACATGTCAGAAAATGCATTCAAACTGAATTTCTTTAAAAATAATATAAAACTACTCTGAGATAAAATTCTTTAATCCACTACAGCAGCATCCCATCAACATAACCCTTCTCATGCACATGCATGATCCATTTTTTCAGTGCATTAATAGTTTTTTTTGAGCTTTATCATGCTGTGAAAATATATCATTAGAGGCAACACATCTCCTGAAGCAGAAACTGCAAGGACTAAAGTCAAATTTTAGAAGATCTGCACCAGTCTTGCTAATTCTCACACTTTTAAACCCCACAAGTCTGTCCAGGGATAAGATCAAAGTACACTAGAATTTCATCCATATTAATGATCATATTGTTATCAAAGTCATCTTCTCTTCTGGCCTTCATGAGTTCATCAAATGATTTTATTTTCTCCAAATCTTCTGGGCAACGCTGGGTTGACAATGTCCTTGCATGAAGCACTATATTGTGTCACTTTAAAATTGTTCCATTGTTTCAATTTATTTTCAAAATTCCCATGAATACTAGTGAAAAGGAACCAAAGTTAGCTTCCATATCTCGGCCAATTTTGTATATAAAAAATAATTGGCACACTTTAAAGAATCCGAAGTTGGCTTCTGAGGTTGGCTTGCTTTGTAATGAAATAACCTTTGTATTAATATCCTTATAAGAAAAAATCAAATGTATCCAAAGTTGGCTTCGGTATGTTCAAACAATGAGTTTACTGCTCGCTGCCAGTTGTGTTTATTAACCATCCAGGGTTCTATCTGCTTGGCATCTGTAGTTATAATTAATGCAAACGGGCATTGATGTTTGCAGGTAAATAGTATACACCAATAACTTGCATTAATAATACATTTTGTAACTAATACTAGCAAAAAGATTGTCACTTGTGCTCAAGTGAATGTATTTTCAAATAATGATTTTATGCGCAAAATCATGTCATATGGTTAACCTGGATATAATTCAGTATTGGTTACTTTGCACTTAACACCGTGTTATGCATGAATAGCAGTTGTCTTCAAGCAATCGGTTGATTATTTCCATCTTGTTTGCAATTTGGACCAAACATGATTTGTATCTCAATGTTCATGATGGAAAAAAAGGAATGATAACAATACAAGGTTAGTTCCTTACATTTTATTGTTAAATAAGCATTTTGTTTATCTAAATTATTGCAGTGTGGAGGGGGGGGGGGCGGCTCAAATTCAACACAAATTTATTTTGTTTCTCAAGTCTTGGGACATTTGATCTAGGTGAGAAAAGTTTCACCATAAGTTCTGGGACAGAAAAAAATTTATTGTGTCCCAATATATATGGCAGTTATAATGCCCATATCCAATAAGAATGAGCAGTGTTTTCAGGCACTGCTCATTTCCAATGGATATGGGCATTACCTGAAAAATAAAATTCAGTTTTCAAACTGAATTTGATTTTTCACATAGTAAACATTATTAAGAAAGGGCTTGCCATAAACTTGAATCTGAACCTACTATGAAGCATTTTCTCTATTGGGTTGAATGCATTAAATAAAATTGTGTAGACAGTGGTCAGATTGAATATATTTTATAAAATACCATAATTGTTATCTGGTTGATGTCATAGATGAAGCCTGACACATAGATCCCACTTTCTTTCCCTGTACAATAGATGTATTACATTTTCTTGTACAATTTTCTTTTTCGTGATTTCATAATATTGTAGTAAACTTTTTCCCTCTCTAGATATGTCGTCCAGCAGACGAAGGGAGGTGTTATCTCCCGTTTTAACACCAAACCTTGAGTACACACCCTACAATGGCTTTGTATCCCCATCCACGAGCCGCCATGTTCCAGTCTGCAGTCCAGCAGCATTGCTTACAACAGAGCGTGACGATAAGAAGGAGAAGATGGATCGCAGAAGATCCAGGGTTTTGGAACTTCAAAATAAAAATTTAGGAAGTCCTCTTTCACCTACAGAAAGGTAAAATATGTATAGTTCAGTTTTATTTAGCTCTGACAGCTCTTTTGACTTGGCAGTAATTTTTAAAAAATCTTATGAGACCAAAAGACCAAGTGAATTTAATGTAATCCTGTGCCCAGTATGTATTGTGGGTCATCTGTGAAAATTTGCTGTATGTTCAACTGCTTGAAAATGAGATAAGTTTCAACCCAATTTTGAAAGAGAATATTTTTCAATGAAGGTCTTTAAAGTTTACATTATTTGAACAAATTGAACTGAATTTTATGCAGGCTGATCCTTGAGATGCCTATCATCCTGAATTGGGCGTGAATGTCCTGAATTGTTGAGCCTGTTCATGAATCATGCCTCCATGGAAAAGTCATGATGTTTCCTAAAAACCAAAAAAGAAAATTAACATCTTATCAGTTTCCGGCATATAATTTGAGTGTGTTTTCGGTCCATTCCAGTCTTTTTTGTCATTTGCTAGACTGGTCCTCTGTCATTATATATAGCCATATTATGGGCAGTGGATATATATATATATATATATATATATATATATATATATATATATATATACATACACACACACACACACACAGTGGTCCCACTCTTGAACGGCCCCCCTGACCATCGGCCACCCGCTCCTTACGGCCAAAATCCGTCAGCACCAGCATATTAGTGCAAAAATATAAAATTTACCCCTCACAAGCGGCCGCATTTTATTTTGTAATATGTATCCACAACCAGTATTTTATTCATAATGTGTGTTAAGTAATCCAATTTCTGTTTCCCGATGTCAGGTTTTCGTTACTGAAAGAAGTGTTGACTAAAGTACATGTACCACTAAGGTTAATATTATATCATTTGCACTTCAAAAGAAGCCACATTTATTCCATAAAGCCAAGAAAGACTCAAATTTTAATCCATACAAAAAGGTAAGTACACGTAATCCGAGTAGCCTTACTGTTGTGTTATCATGAGGTGTCTGGTTTAGTCACTCTGATAATTGTTAAGATTACAATTATTGAACAGTAGTAACAGCTGAGAAGTGGCGGTATTGACGTACAATACACAAGTCAGCTGGAAAATGGTTTGATAGCCTTTATGCTTCCCTTAGTAAGATGTTGAGCTTGTTCACTTTCATAATTAGTGGCTATTACTACTGACAATAATTGTCAAGATTACAAATCCTAACGGCCGCAAGGTGCTATTGTTCAGGTCAAATCTGCGTACATATCGAAGCCGTTTTGGCTTCTCTCACTTAGTGTAAAGAAATGTAAAAACAATAGGGTACCAGACTGCGACTAATGAATCATGTGACAAGATTGCTGCCTTTAAAAACACATGGCATTTTGTTTAAATGCAGAAAAAGTGTTTTATCAGTCTTGTAGTTGGCAACGTTGATGATTATAACTGGACATAATTGTCAAGATCATAACAGGGTCAGCATAGGCTAAAAATAAATTTTGTGCAGACACACATAAAGAGAAATTAACCTTGAACAAAACAGGGTACCAGACAGAGCCCGAAAATCACGTGACAACACATTTATCGCTTCCTTTACGAAGAAGGCATTTCGTCCACTCTACAAAAGTTTTGTCTGCATAATTAAATCGCATACAGTTAGCAACATCCGAATAAATCATTACCAAACATTAACATGTCATCACGTAAACGGAGACAATTATTTTATTTTTAAAAAGTGGGTTATTCTACTCGACGACATCGGGTGAGGTGGGGAGGGGGAACTTGCCGAACAATTTTAGGTTAGAAAAGACTCAAGTGAAACAATTTTATGTTGAAAAGACTCAAATAAACAACATCGTAACCAATAAGGAGGACATTCAGCAGCAATGGGAAAATGGAGCAAATGGAAAGAGAATAATGTATGTACCAAGATTTAAATGACATTTTTGAATGGTTTTGCAATGTGCATGACAACAAAACCCGCTCGCATATCACGTTTACGCCAAGAATAAGAACTATTAATGCATATTCAGTTGACATAAGGCTATTATTATAACAAGAAGAACCTTTTAATAATTAATGTTACTTTTAAACGAAGATATTAAAGGAAGATATTAAATGCTTTGAAAAATATAGGTTTCTTACTGCGTACATTACATACACTTCTCACAAAAACTTTAGTCACCCTCTGGAAAGGCTACCCATCTTATAAGGCCACTTTCCCAGTGCAGAGGGGGTGGCCGAATAAGAGGGGGACCACTGTGTGTGTGTGTGTGTGTGTGTGTGTGTGTGTATATATATATATATATATATATATATATATATATATATATATATATACATACACAGTTTGACCCGGCTATAGCACACTCCGTTATAACATGAATTCGGATATAACACGGTCGTGGTGTGGCTCCTGAAATTTCATATACATGTATTTTTCTTGTACACGAAAAAAAAATTATTTCTTAAAGTACGAAGAAAAAAACAAAAAAAAAGTTTATTATCATTTTAGGGAAGAGATCGTATATGAATAATACAAGACGATCGTGGTGTGGCTACTGAAATTTTATATGCATTTTTGTCATACATGAAAAAGTAGTGTTTTCTTCTTAAAAGTACGAAAAATAATGTGTAAAAAAATTTTCACGAATCGCACAGGGCTTTGCGAATGTCGCAAATTGCAATTTTTTTTTTTCCTTATTGGCAGCAAAATATACCATCTGCAACAATCCCTTTAATATTTTTCCTGTGTGCGTGGAATTTTGAAACTGCTGTGTGGCATATGTATTTGCTACCAAAACTTGTGTGCAGAATTTTGAAACTGCTGCGCGGCATTTTCTAATGAGCTGTGCAGCCACGCACCTTAGAGGGAACATTGACAATCTGGCAACTTTTTTTATTGGCGACATTGTTGGCTGTTTAAACTTGTATATACAACCATTGGTTTGGAGTGGAGAAATTCAGAGGCCCCATGAAAGGAAGCTGTAAAGTTGATATAAAATGCATTGAAATTTATCTATTGTTACATAAACAAATTCTTTGTCCATATTGACAAACCATCTTAACAGTGCATTGTTATATCATAATCCGCTTATGTTGAAATCTAGCATGAGTACTGTATGTTTTGAGATATCCGCTTTTTTTCAAATTTACATTTCTGGTAGCAGAGATCAACCGGACAAGGCATTATCTCATAATCTATCTTTGTCAGATTTTCGGGCACTCGCTAGTAATTAATATATTTACATAGACTGACATTTGTATGTGGATGGTAAGTAAAATTCCTCTTTTTTTCACTCAGAATTAAATCCTTCAGAACATTCACATTTTCTGTAGTAATCCCTGTCATCAGACCAGAACACCTGCATCTATATTGTTGGTTGACCCTTTCTTTAAATTTCTGACGCATGTGTGGAGGGCAGCATCACTCCACTACCATAAATGTAAAAAAAAAAAAAAAAAGCTCTCACTTGTCTGTTCAATAGGCAGGGAGGAACAGTAGCTGCAATTGACCATACGACGGCTAATTCATTTTTAAAAAAAAAATGTACCCAGATAAAATAGTAGCTGAAATTTCAAAGAAAACATTACCTTTGAAGCACTGATTGTTATGAAAACGTACTAAGCAAATGGGAAAAAAATCAGTCTCAATCATGCAATACAATTTTTTCATGTTGCCGCCACAATAAGAAACGGGCATTTGTTTGGTTCTCCAAAGCTGCCCTTTAGCGGTGACTTCAATAACGCATGCACCCTTCATCAAAGAAAGCCAACTACAATCTTCAATAAAAACAAAGAACCTTTCTTCATAGGAAGCCATTTCTGAACTTAAATAAAAGCAATGGAATGTGATGGATTGTTTCATTTTCCACCGTTACTGGAACATTTTTACTGTGCCGTGAAAGTTTCCTTTTTACAGGAAAAAGTTTATGCTTACGAACTCTACCGATGGCGCTTAAAACGTAAACTTTTACCAACTTCGGACGTACTTAAAAGTAAATGTGCTTCATCATTCGTTATGTGATTGTGCTATTTTTTCCCGCTGAATTCAGACCTATATGACCTGTGACAAAATTATTGAATATTTTAAATGTGTGTGTGTGCATATTTTCGATGGAATTACTTGTATTGTGGATTCAATGTATGTGACGTGATTTGCGGGTGAGTACGCGGTGTTGATACTTTATTCATTGCTATGCGTTAGACATGTACATATAAACAGTATACGCGTATATGTACCAATGTGTGGTTCTCTGAATAAAGTAAAATATTATATATGCCTTCTCTGTTTTCACTACAGGTGTATTTCTCATTTAATATGCTTCGATTTAAGATGAAAACTGTGCCAATGAAGCACGTATTTTTGCGCCCGCATTTATTACCTAACCCCACCCCCACCCCCTGCACATTTTTTCGGGTACATGCATCAGTTTCTTCTGCTAACTGACCTGGTTGCTTATAACACGGTTCGGTCTGTAACACGGTCGGGTTCTATGGCTCCCAACTGCCGTATTATAGTGGGGTCACACTGTGTATATATATATATATATATATATATATATATACATATATACATATATATAGAGGGTCCAGGACCCAGACTAGTAACTTGCAACATTAGTTTCTGGCACAAAGCATGCTGTTACTCAGAACAGTTTGTTTCAGTCGTTTTTTTTAGTAATTTGTATCTTGTGATCAGTTTCATGCCATCACCAAGAAGATCTCATTTTTGTTTAAAATGTTGGACTGTAAGACCAACCGAGAGCAAGAAAGGACTAACACAGTTTAGTGAAGAATATTTTAAAAAGTCTGGGCTTTCATAAAATCATAACGCATCGATGACAGCCATGCACATTACACAATTTGCAGTGTGGATTTCTCTGTTGGGCATAGAGGGAGAGATGATATTCATAAACACATTTCTTCCAAGAAACATACAGATTATGTAAAAATTCAGCACACATCAGTCCCTCTGAGCAGCTATTTCAAATCTACACCTGAAGGTGATCAAGTGAAAGTCACTTAAGCTGAAGCACTTGGATCATTCTTCATTGTAGAGCACAATCTCCCATTAGCCATCAGTGGCCATGCTATACAGCTTTTGAAGAAAATATTCCCTGATTTGAAGATTGCTCAGAAAGTTTCATGTGCCAGATCTAAGACAATGGATATGATAAAGTGCATGGCCAATTATCTGTCGAGAAGCTAGTGGAGAGAATGCAGATTTCCTCCTTTTCTGTTGCAGTTGATGGAAGCAATGATGGTGGAAAATCTGCTGTATCCCATCATTGTGAGGAATTTCAATCCAAATGTTAGGCAGGTGACAACAGAGCTTCAGTGGGTTATGTCCTGCAACAAGGCTTCCACCGGGGAACCTTCTTGATGATGCAGTCAAGTGCTGGTATATACCATGGCAGAATTGCATAGCATTTAGTTTGGATAATGCTGCTGTCCAGACTGGCTGGCAAAAGGGAATAGTGGCACATATTTAAAAAAAACGTCCTGGAATATTCATGCATGGGTATCCCTGCCATTTATTGAACACAGCTGCAAAAAAATGCCACAAAAGAACTGTCCATTGACATAGAAGAGATTCTTGTTCATATTTACTTTTATTTGGACAAAAGCTCAAAATGACAGCAAGTATTAATAAAATTTCAGGAAGATTGTGGCACTAAAATTCGAAAGATTTTGAAGCATGGCCTCGCAAGATGGTTGCCCCTAATAGAAAGCATAATTGCTTGCTAGAACAGGGTACATGCTCAAACTATTTTTCTGCACAGAAGTATCCCATTCATTCAACGACGTTGCAAAGAATATAACAAAGAGACTTGAAAGGATAAACCAGTTTCTGGGTAGCAGCATGTCCAAACTGTATTGCCTGTTTTTGGTTCACATACTACCAATCTTTACAAAAGCAAATCTTGCTCTTCAGAAGGATGCTCCAATGATTAGTGTCCTCAGAAAGTGACTACATGAGGTTATTGCAAATCTCTTATGTGTGTTTCCTAAAAGCTGATGCTGTTGTTAAGGCTAGCAGTTTCCTGACTGGACTATATGAAGAAGTCAAATACAAGGGAGTTGAGTACAGGGTTGGTGTTTGGATAAGAGGAAAGAAAATACATGTCTGATGAAAAATAAAAAGGAAGTCTTACAACAGATCAAATTTCTACATTTCATGTGGGGGTTAGGCATTTCTTCTAGGAGTACTGCAATTATGTCCTTAAGAAATTCCCACTAAGCTGTGAGCTTTTGATCAATGCAGAAGTTCTGCAAGTTGTGGAAAGACTACAGTGATGTGTGGAAATGTACTGAGTATTTCACCAGCAGATTTCCAAATCTGGGGAAAGAGGAAAATTTGGATGCACAGAAAACTGAGTTCTTCAAATTCCAGATGGATACATAATTGTCTTGTCTTGATGCAGAACTGAGAATTGATGTAGATTGGGGGGAAATATTGCAGACGAAAGATTTGAATGCAGCAGCCAAATACCAGCACCATGTAAGGTTAGCTTTAGCCATCTTGAATAGCCCCATTCAAATTGAGATTCAGAAAGAATTTTTAGCCTGGTTAGAAGAAAAAAAAACTGATTTCAGGCCACACCTGGTGTCAGATTCTTTATCGGCCTTGCTAGTACAAAGAATTAACATGCAGGCAAACAATGTGCTTGCAACAAAATGATCTCAGACAAGAAGCTTCTGCCAAAGTTAAAAAGAGCAAAAAGCAATTTGTGGGACAGTTGAATTAAAAGAGAAGATGGAGCTGTGTACTGTTAAAAAAACAATTCAGCTGTTCATGTAGTCTTTGTTATTTCAGAACTATACTGTGGGGTTTTATGACTTATCTAGATGACAAAACTGTGCCAGGTGGCAAAAGGTGTGGAAGTGGTGATGGGCAGTGACAAATAAAGCTAAACAATTAAATAACATGCCAAAAATTCACACATCTTTCATCAAATTGTCAAATAAATATGTTTTAGATTTATTTCAACCTCTTAAAAAAACTGAAAAATATTAGGTATGCTAAATTTCAGCCAGTATCCAACCTGTGTAAACTAAATCTTTGTACCAGATGTCTGGTCACATGACTGCATGAAAGACCTAAAAAATTGCAACTCCAAGAAAAGTATTGTACTGGTAGTTTCTCCTAATTCCCACACTTTATACAAAATGCATATTTGCTTTCAACTATCCATGCAGTTGCTAAAAATTGAAGAAAAACAAAACTGTCAAAAACTTTCTAATTAACCATTTAGCACATATACTCACTTATAAATCTAGGAAACTGCACAGACTTAGATGTGCCATCACATAATAGACTGACAAATCTGGGTCTCTGCAGTTTATTTGGAGTAATGAGTTCAACAAACAACATAGACTCTGATCTGTCAGTGCATTATGTGAATGCAGACAGGAACAGTGTTGTTTGCAGTTGGACTCAACTTGTAAGTAAACATGTATGGAATGAAATTTGAAGTATTTTGACAGAAGCCATCCTAGATTTTACGTGTTCTGCTACGTTTGGCTGTCAGGGAGATATCAGCAATATAAGTTATCTTAGGCTGATTTAGACCTCTTGTTTTATTCCTAGGGATTTGTGAGAACAAATATGGGCCCCTGTACAGTCCAAAATAAGAGGAATACTTTTCCCAATTTGACCAGATAATCCCTGTCAGGAGGAAGCAAAAGAATAGTGTGCAGATCTGCTTGGCACTGTACACACATTTGAAAATGTGATATGGAGATTATATAATCAGGTTCCCATGTAACTGGGAAATCAGGGGAAAACTAAGGAGAAAGAATGGGTTGTTCCTGACCTGAAAAGCCCTTTATTTACAAATATTGATCAGAGTTAGGGGAAAAACTAGGAATTTCAGGTGCTACTTGATCATATTTGAACTATTCAGGAGTTAAATTTATGGATTCTTAGTGGAATTTTGGAAGTTGTGAAACTCTTATATCAATTGAGGTACAGTTGTTGCATTGATCATTTGGGTGCTTGTCTTAAACATTGGTATAGTTAATCCAAGAACCCAGGTGATCAGGTTGGTCAAGTAGACTGGTTACCCAGAAGCTCTGTATTGATATTTTTCTTAAGCAGAAAGGATGATGACCAATCTAGCATCACACTGTCCCAATATGCTCTTTGTGACATGTGATCTTGATACATTTAAGAGAGAAATATTTGAGCTATCTTCCCCAGTTCCCCTTTTGATATGTAAGTTAACATAAATGTATTGTAATAAATCTTTGCTTATCATTTGATAGTTTGGACTTGGAACATGATGTTAAGCATTATCATCAATAGTGATTCACCACCACTCCCACCCGCAACTCACCGTTTGTGGTAAATTTTACTTTCTTTGCTAAATACTGTTACTGCACAATGGTCTTAAACTACAGAAAAAAGCAAAACCCAACAAGTTTTGTAAAATTTAATTAATTTTTTCCCTAGAATACAGATCGCTCCAGTGGCCTAGTGGTTAGAGCATCCGCCTTGGATGCAGGAGGTCATGGATTTGATCCCAGCTGAGTCATACCGCAGACTTGTAAAAAAAGTACTAACAGCTGCCTCGCTTGGCGCTCAGCATTAAGAGGTTAGAGTTAGGAATGATCGGCCTATTGTCAGGACAATATGACTGGGTGGGACATCATGCCACATGTCTGTGGTATGATGTCCCAGTGCTAGACATTACTGTAAATTGCCACACTGTATACATTGTAGTGATATGACTGAAAATTTTTTAAAGCTACATTAAAAATCCAAATCACACACACACACTAGAATACAAGGTGAAAATTAAAAAAAAAAATTGCAATATTGTGAATTAAATCCCAAATAGTTCTTAAAGTTCTATTGCAAGTCCAAAAGTATAGAGTTTGGAATGAATTCCAATGGTGCTCCAAATGAATTCCAAGTTTGAATGTGCTGATGTACATTTAGCCTTGAATGTGGTGATGTATTAACAGTGTTGATGTATCACAAAATTATAATCCAAAATGTCCTTGAATGAATTCACAATAAGCCCAAAATAGTGATATATACCAAGAAGTATTCATGAGCACTTTGTAATTCCAGTGAATAATTTAAATAAATAAATCCTCTCAGATAAAAACTGAACACAACAATAACACTGATTCCACTTAGGATGTTAGGGTAGGAATGAGTAATCCTGAAGTAGACAACTTTGTATAACCCTCCACTTGACCTGTCAGAATACAGGCTGCATCCAGAACTTAAACTGAAGTAAAAATGTTTACAATTACTGATTATCTTAATAAATAACCTACAATGATAGAAAAATATATTATTTACAAAATAAGATCATTAGTCATTTAGGCCTGTAGAATCTATAATTATGAACGAAAAATATTAAACACAATACAAATAAAATATATATGACAACACATAGAATTCTACCAGCTGCTGGGGGAAAGTTTGATGCAGAATCCCATGCTCTGGACATTCTTGACAATGACTGCATTAAATATGCAGCTCATAGTTGGATTGCTTTGAAAGTAGTTTGGGGCACCAACCAGACATAAGTGGATTAAAAAAATTAATTTCTTCTTTTCATACAAAGGTATATAATATTTGTTGGCTTTTTGCCAAAACCATAAAAATTCCTTCTAAAAATCTTCATGCCAACATATGAAGTTAAGCAGAGTAAAGTTAACATATTTATTTTACAAATTAAAATGAGTTGCATGCAAGTTTGTATGAATTTCAGTTGTTATACTTGTTCTAGAGATGGATCATATGGTTTAGTAAATGGTCATATGTCTGATTCAGATGTTATGGGAGAGTCTTAAAACAAACAGTTTTTGATTTTAAAAATATGTTTTCTAAGCCACATTCTTTTTGACTCCATTCAATAAAGATCATAAGTAAACCTTAGAAAAGGGTCAGTTTCATCCAGGAAAAGACCACGAAAATTGTTATTTAGAAAAGTGGGGTAACCCTGATATCACATCTTAGATGTATAATCTCAGCACAATGAAATCTCCATCATCAAGGAAAACAGAAATGCTTGGATAATTGGAATTTGGATAATCCAGTCTGTATATTACAGTTGCATGTAAAACATGATTTTGGTTCAAAAGAACTGAAATTCAGGTGCAGTGTTTTTCAATCGTAAACCAGAGGGCCAGAATAATAAATTTGTCTAAAGAAGGGGTGGGCCTTTTATCAAAAAAAGATTATATTGAAAACGTTTGCCAAAACATTTTTCTTAACAGGTGAGGATGTGCTTTTCTTTAAGCATGGTTTTATTCTTACATAAATATTGCTATTTGAATAAAAAATGTCTAAAGTAGGGGTGGGTCTCTTTTAGAAAAAAAGATTACATTGAAAATGTTTGCCATAATTTTTTTTACAACAGAGGATCTTTGATCATAGTTCTGTTCTTATATAAACACTGTTATTTGAATAGTGGATAAATACTGTTATTTGGATAATGGATAAATATTGCTATCTGGATACTAGAGGGTCTGCTGAGGAGCTCTTCAGAAAACTCACTGTAGTGATCATGTTTTAATACAGTTTGTCACATAACAATCTGCTTTTTATTGTTGAGTGAATTTAGAATGCATTATCTGGTTTAGACAGTGTTTCTGTCTTAGTGTTTCAGAGGTGTTGTATATTTTCCGAATATTTATTTTCTTAAATATTTAGATTGAAAAATTGACTGGTCAGTTCAATTAATTTTGACAACAGATCCTTTTCCTATGAGGCAAGGAACAAATCAGTCCAATTTTCAAGTCACTGTCACTTTAGCATGTCTGTTAAAGTACACTGCCACACTGCACAAAATAATCGGACAGAATTTAGCATCTCTTACAGTCCACTGCCTGAGTTTCATTTCATAGAGAATGAAAACTATCTTATATTTTGATTTTTTCTACTCATGTTTTGCATCAAAAGATCTGTCTTGCAAGTACTTTCATGGATCATTTTAGCCATGATTTTGTGTCATGAATATCTGCATAAACACAACAAACAGAATGGTCTCAAAGTCTGTCATTAAAGTTTTTAAAAATGAAAATATATCTGATAGGACAAATCTGATTATTATTTTCCAGATTGTGAAAGCAGTAGTCTGTTGCAGTTGTGAGGGTAGAAGGCAAATTCTGAATATTACTTATAAAACCAATGAATCAGCCCTGGTTTGTTTGGTCTGATAGCAAAACCTATATAAGACAAATTGCAAATTACACTGAACACTTATAAATTCATTATATATAAAACACATGAAATAATGTGTGTGACAATTTATTGGAAAAGAAAGAGGCATATATGCAAAGATTTTTTTAAAATATAAACCACAAACAATTTTGGTTTGATTAACAAAATCACTGACTGGTGACCACTGATGACAATTAATGTGATTATTAAGTTTCACAATTAACAGGTTCGTAACAGTTTCCTGGTCCAGATTTCCTCTTCAATCACTTCTTTTGACAAAGAATGAAGAATATCATCTGTGTATGAGTAGGATGTGTTAATGATGAAATAACCAAGCTTAGCCAGCAAGAAACTTCAAACTTCAGTTTTCCTGTAGCTGGGTTTATAAGGTTACTGACTGCTGTCCATTACTCCTCCAATCTAAGTTCATGTTGAGGAGAAAGTTTCTTGAGTTGGACATGAGATGTAGTCCCAAGTTTCATGTTTATTAGCCATTGGGGTTTTTTCGAAGCTTTAGGACCAAGCTTGTGATTCTGTGATTTGACTGAATCAAACTAAAACATATATCAACTGCCGTTAAAATATTCCTTTAAAAACATCATGAACAATGCAGTAACAGTTAAATATACAAAAAGTCAAAATACCAACTTGTGTTTCTGCCAAAATAATCTTTTGGTTGATCTGTCCCTTTTTATATATCCCAGTTTAATATAAAAGTACAATAACAGTAAAATGAAAAGTTTAAACACTGTTCAAAAAGAAGCGGAAGTTTTCATTTGTTTCTCTTTTTTTCAGGCGGAAATCACTGCCCTTGAGTGGCCTCACTGCTGCACAGTTATCAGAGCACTATGCTAGCTGTATCAAGCTTTCAGCTGAAAATGTGAGTCAAAATGCATTTGGTTGAATGAGTACTTTTCTGATGCCTATAACTACCATATTTATAATGGTGGTCCTCTGTTGAAATTATCTGCTGATATTAGCATGGAATCAGTTCAGCAATTAGAACCAGGGATTTACTCAAGTTTGTGTTTATCACTTGACATCATATAGTTATCATTTTTCCAGTAGCGTTGGCTATGAACAGTTTTGTGTTTGGTTTTCAAATGGCATGTATATTCATTTATTACTAGTGCTGAAACAAATAGTTGAGTATAAAATTAATCATTGACCAGTTAACCCCTCTTTCATGTGTAAGTAGATTTATTATGCCAAAGGAAATGATGTTGTCTATTTATTCCAGTGACAAAAGTCCTCTAGCCCCAGGCTAGTATATTTCCAGATGGACTATTTTTTATAATTTTAATACACCAGTGGGCAGTAAAGTTTCAGTTGTCTGCATTTATTCATTGGTAGTGTTTGAGGGTCTGAATAATTGGATGGTGTACAAGTTCTGTCTGAGCTGATCATGTAAATCCCTAAAATCAGTTGCTTCTTTAGAGAGTTAGAACAAATGAGGATTTTACAAATCATATTTCAAAATGAGGCTGTACAAATCTTACTGATTTTGTTAGATTTACAGGGTAAAGTTTTATGTCAAAGGCTATTAATCCAAGTTTCAAGTGACCTATCCATTTTAGATAATTTGTCTTTTAAGTTGGGATGTAATGCTGCACATTTCCTGTGCTGCTGTAATGCGAGATCTTCTCATCATGCTTTCACTGGAACTGCATTTAATGATTTATTGAGTAATACATAATGACCAGTGTCCTTTTTTTTCGTTTTTGTTCTTGATGATGAGGCTGTAAAAAATATTTATTGAGTCACCTTTTCTTAATTTTTTTTACAGTTGTGAAGAATCAGTAATTTTCTTTCTTCTGAACTTATAATGAATATTTTCAAGTAACATAGGTGGTTTTCTAAAGCAAGATTTGCACTTCTGAATTAAGAATGATCCCGTTTTTTAAGAAACAAAAGTGTTGCTGCTCTAGATATCTGTCGGACTTTGCTTTGTGAGAACAACTATTGAAGATTCAGCAGGACAAGTAAATTTCTCTGTATGTTAGTCCTTCCGGCTACTTGGAAATTTTTGATAAATTTTAGGCCTGGGATACAACAAATTGCCTTACCAAACATGTCAAATTTGCTGCAACAACAACAAACAGCCAGTAAATTGTTGGTGAGGATAATAAGTTTTAACTTGATTTTATAATTTGTTCTCTTCAGAAAATCAACTCCAAAAATGCCTTTGGTCTCCATCTGATTGACTACATGTCAGAACTCCTGAAGAAGAAGGAGCTGGAAAATTTTCAGGTAAGAGATGATTTAAAATTTTCTTCCAATTAATCTTAACTTTTTTCAGTGTTATTATTTTTCTTCAAATACATCACCCATTCATATGTTTATGGGTCCTTCCACTACCTTGCAAATTTAGCCCTCATAAATAAAAAAAATATTACAAACATGTCGTTCGGCTAGTTTTAGAACTAAAAGTGCTAAAGCTTAGTTTTCTTCCAGAGACAGAAATCATATGAGTATAGATAGAGGGCTTGGTGCCAAATCATATTATAATTCATAAGGTACTGCTTCTACTTGTGCCTAATCAGCATCCTTGTTCAAAAAGAGGCTGCCTCCTAAATATGCTTTATTATGTGCTCTTAATCAAATTTGAGCAATCCAGAAAATTTCCTCTTTGTTCAGTCTATTTTCTTACTGAGTTTTGCTCAGACCTAATTGTAGATGAATATTTTGTATCTCAGTTGTCTGTTCATTGAACATTAAACAGTATTATGCCATTTAAAAAAATTAGAAAGCCTGAAACGCCCAGAATTCCTCCATATGTCTTTTCACAACTGCTCTGATTTTCATGGTGATTTATAAGGCACGGGAACATAAGTGTAGACCAATCCGTTTTGTTCCCCTCAGGTGGGAGAAATCTTGGATAAAAGACCTCCTGAACCTAATGGCAGAGATTCCATGGAAAATCCTACCATCCTCACACCTACTGAAACAACTGCACATACAAGTTTTCAGTCACAAGGCAGAAATGCTGAACTTGCTTGTTAGATTTGTCAATCATTCTCAAAAGAAATGTTTCTGTGAATGGGTTCTGGACAGAATTGCTCAGGCAAGAAGGTCCACCACTCAAAATTTTGACCTGCTGTAAATTGGCAGCACTCCCTCCATTGACATTTCAAGATGTTAGCCCAGAACACAATCAAGGGCTACCTTTCCACAACATTTGACATGTTTTGCTATCACAGAAGGAGGACATAAGCAGAACAAAGATAGATTAGGGAGATCTCATTTGTTCTTAACATACAAGGAAGGGATAATATTTCCACTGAGCTGATCATGGATGAGGGAGATCTCATCTGTTCTTACCACACAAAAAATGGAAGATATTTCCACTCAGGTTGTTTTGTCCTCAGTCATTTCTTTTTCATACATTACCTGCTCAGCCAACAGGAAATCAACCCAATACCACACAATTTTTTCACATATTGGCTTAATAGGTTAAAGAAATCACTACCAGTCATGCATTTAAGTGAAACTGTTTCCTGACATTATTCAAGCTCTGTGTCAGAGGTCTTGTTCAACTTTCTCCATCTTCTGAGAGACCTTTCATCTCAAAAGGCTTGATTGGACTTGGTGGGGCCTGGATGAGCAGCACAGCAGGCTACCTTTTCAGGACCATCCACAACTTTGAAGCAACATTAGTTTCTCTTGCTAGATTTTCAGAAGTAACAAATGTATCGCTAAGAAAATGCCTCTTCATCAATATGTGCTTTTGTCCATATCTCACACAAGTTTCTAATCAGCCTATCATACATTATAAGACTGGAGGCAATGTCAGCATTAGGCTAAAGCAATGCAAGTCCCTGTACCTCTTATTCTTTTAATGTATTATGATCAGGTATTGTATCTGGATTTAAAAAAACAGCTTTTGATGTAAAACATGTTTAAATAACATTTACCCAATCCTAATATAGGCACTCCTTCCCAACAGTCCTCATAGTTGCATTCTTGGAAGAGCATGTACTTCAACTCAGTCATAATTGATGGATGACAGCATTGCACACCATTCCCTCTATCCAAGGGGTTACCACTCACATCTGAGTTCTGTTTTGGTTATAGTCTGAATGTACCTCTGTTTGTTTGTATCCCTCTACCGATTTAGAAGATGAAAAGCACAAATGAGATACAAGATGCACAGAGCTTAGTTCATTTATTGATTTATAATTTCAAACCTGATTATACCCAGGTGGGATCCTAACACCATTATTGTCTGCACCTTTCATTCCAAAGGGAAGTTTTCAGTGTAAAAGACGACCTGTTCACCAGTCATTTCCAGTTCCTGGACAATTCCATTTTCAGTGAAGGGGTATATACACGACTACACATGTATGTATATATAAGGAAAATACTATGTCATCTGCTTCCAATATTTACAATGTAGAATCAAGCAAAGGAAAAGAATGACAATTACAAATTTGCCTTTCATGTGGATTTAAAACCCCTGTAATTTCTACGTACATGTGTGCAAATGATAGAGCTCTAAACTCTCAACATTATAGTAATTTATGGAATTATCAGGCAGTTACAGAATAGGATGAACTACGTCACAATGTTGTCTGAGGAAATCAACTTGCCCAAAGTGTACGCAACATGGCACCATGTCAGTATGGAAAATCCATTAAGCATGAAAGGCAAAGAGAATGCCAGTATTAGGGCCATTCTGGTCACATTCAGGTTAGAAATTATAAATCAATGAATTGACTAAGTTCTGTGCACTTTTGATCACATTAAAGATTTCGATTACTGAAATCGGTAGGCTGATACAAATAGGGAGGTATAGTTAGGCTATAGTAGACAATCTTTTAGCACTAAAATGAGTCAAAAGACCTGGTTAAAATCTTTGGATTTGTCAAGTAGTGGAAAATTTGTGTTTTGATGAGGTAAGTATTAATAAAGAAACATTTTACTCCCAAAACTGGTTTCAGTAAGTAAAAGCCTGTGAGACTGTCAGAAGCAGTAACATTCATTTAATTATTTCAGTTCACATTTAATTGTGTACAGCAATGCAGAATGCAAGACAAAACACCCCTCCAAGAAGCAGGTATAATTATTGCAATGCAGAATGCAAGACAAAACACCCCTCCAAGAAGTAATTATTACTATTGCAATGCAGAATGCAAGACAAAACACCCTCCAAGAAGTAGTTATTACTGATGCAATGCAGAATGCAAGACAAAACACCCCTCCAAGAAGTAGTTATTACTGATGCAATGCAGAATGCAAGACAAAACACCCCTCCAAGAAGTAGTTATTCTATAGCAAGGACTTAGTTTATAAATCTGAGTCGAATCTTGATGGAAGTCAGGATTGATTTATGTTAATTTGCAAGAATTGATATTCAGCTGGATGGACTAAGTTTATCTTACACTTTCTTTTAGTTTCTTTTAGTTTATCAGTCTAATGTTGGATTCTTGGCTTGCAAGTTGCTAGTCTAATGTTAGATTTTTTTTACTGCAGGTTGCTAGCTCTACTTTAGATGCCAGTGCCAAGATTTATGCTGGGAGAGTGGATGCCATTCATGCTGAAACATTCAAAGTGTTGAGTGGTCTTGGGAGGGGTTCAGACAAACCTAAAGAAAGTGATGGTTGGTGATATTTTCAGGTTGTAAGAGGCATTGACTAACAAGAAAATGATTTTTCCCTCAGTGACCTTCACCTTCCCATTATGTCACAGACCCAGTATTGTGGTCTCAACTAATCCAAAAAAAGCAGTTTCCTTAATTTCCTTAACAAAGCTTGTAGTAATAATCTCTTAATGGAGAGTTTATCCAGAACTTTAATTTTATGTAGGATCTGACATTGCTTGTATGTACATGTTTGTGTGCACATACATATACAATTAAACCTGTCATTCGTGAGAAAAGCCAAAACTGGCCATTGCACACAGGCAACCACTGTACACAGATTCACCTTTTAAATTTGTTGTTTTTTAATCAAATTGTTGTTGTTCTTCTTCTTCTTGTTCTTATTACATTATCAAGATTGTTTTATTAGCAGCGTACAAAAAATAATTATGGGTATATCTTGTTCTCTCCAAAGTTTATGTTCCGCAGAAGATTACTGTACCCTGCTCACTTCAATCAATCAAGCAATATCTGGATTAGTATGTTGCTCCACTCACCAAGATCAAAAGTAAGTCGACATATGCCAGAAGTCTGTGTTGAATAGAAAATCAAATTGAGTTGTATATGGTTATTCATTGTGACCCATGGACACGTTTTGTATATTGAATGGCCTTTGACTATAATGATTAGGGATGTAACTTGTATCTCTTATCAAAGAAAAACATATTTTTGTATAGTGATAGCTTTAATTCCGAGGCAAGTAGATGAAGATATCTAGCTCTACCTGTCACACTGGCACAAAAGGTGACTTCCATTTCTGCTTCAGTAACACAACTACTTTTCCCACCATCCAGCCAATGAATTTATTTGATCCTCCTGTAAGGATTAAAAAAAAAACATGCTTTCAAAGCCAGCACGTTGAACCTTTGAGTTTGACTTACTGTGTGACTGGAGTTTGGTAAGTACAGTGGAGAGATGAAACACTTAAACATCAATTCATGTGATGCACTTTTATCTAAATAATACCTTGACCATGAAACAAAAGAAGTGCTTAATTTGCATGCTTCGAATGGTCACTGCTCATAATCTCCTGACCACTTAAGGCAGGGTGCAACCATCATTTGGTTATGAAACAACTGGCTGCTGACTGCTATAGGCAGGTGACCATTAAATACAGGGTATTTATATAGGAATTGAGGGAGTAGAATTATCCCTTTGTGACCAGGTGACGGCTGACCATTAGGACAGGTTTGGCTGGAGATGTATGAGAGATAACTTGCATTTTTGTTTGAAAATGTACACTGTGAAGCCAATAAAAGAGAAAAGGGTATGGATCTATCAAAAGAATATAAAAATATAATATTAGTAAAACTAACAAGTATTTTCAGTTGCTACATTTTTCATGAAACTATTTTAATGACATTATTATACTAGAGGTCCACTTGACAGATTATTTAAAAACATATAGCCAGTATGACTTATCTTATAACTGATCTATGCACTAATGACCTGTGACTTACCTTATAACTGGTCCATATACAAATGACCAATGACTTTACTTGACAGTTTTATAACTGACTGAATTCATACACTAATTTTAAATAATCTTTTGTGGAACTGCTTCTCAGGAATGATAAAAATAACTCTTTTAAACTTTAAGAATGGATGTAACTTGTAATAAATATTTTGACAAAATGATTTATATCAGAACAACGTATTCTCATACTCTTGTACAGTGATTTTGTATGTTAAAAAAATTGAAATGTTGCTTCATGCATATCCCTAGTTTTCCGAATTTTATGAGAGGAACCGTGTAATTTAAAATAACTTTGAAGTTCATTTTTGCTGCCTTTGGTTTTTCATGATGTCATTACACAATTTAACACAAGTTTTCTTAATCAAAAATATGAAATTTAAAATGGAATATTACACACAAAACCTGTCTTGTAAATAAAACCACTGCTTTAAAAGTCCACCTGTTTTGAGAGACCGCATTCTCAATGCAATGATATATATCACTTATTTAATGTTCTAACCTGTAATCAGAGACCACCTGCTATGATAAACCACTTTTTGTTTGCAAGAGTGTTTTCTCAAGGTAGATTCTACTGTAGTGATGACTTGATGTGAAAAAATAGTATTCAGACCTGTCACTAGTTGCCAATTATGGAAAAGGCAAAACTGGCTGTTGCACACAGGTGACCTCTATACACAGGTTCACCTTTTAAAATTGGTTTTTGAACAATTACCATTGACCAGTTATTATTGTTATTATTATTATTATTATTATTATTATTATTATTATTATTATTATATAATCAAGATTGTTTTATGTGCACTCTACAACAAAATCATAAATTATGTTTCCATGTTGTTCTCTGCCAACTTTATGTTCCACACAAGATTACTGTATCCTGCTCACGTTATTCCAGCCTTTAAATTAAATCAATATTGACCCAAAATTATTTATGGTTTGAGTTTGATCACGCCTTAAGAAACATATCTGGATTAGTCCATTGCTCAACTCAATAAGATCAAAAGACATCTGGCTTATGTGAAAACCCTGTGATGAATAGGAATTCAAAAGAAGCCATGTATGGCTATTCTTTTTCACCTATGAACTGAAACTTCACCTTCCTTTACAGACATGTTTTGAATATTGAATGACCCCTGACCTCCATGGGACTGGACAAACTTTTATCTTCAAAGATAACTTTAATTCATGGTCAAATAGATGAAGATATCTAACTATACCTGTCACACTGGCAAAGGTGGCTTAAATTTTTACTGTGATAACACAACCCCTTTAATCACCATCCAGCAAATGAATTGCTTCAACCTTGTATATTAATAAAAAAAACCTCATGCTTTCAAATTGTACAGTGACACATTTGAGTCACACTATCAGTGTGGCTGGAGTATGATAAGTAAACTGATATAAGAAATGTTTGAACATTGATTCATGATATTCCTTTAATCAATGTCTTCCTTATGAAGCAGAAGGCTGAGAAGTGACTGCTTAAGACAGGTAGGATCCATTGTTTGGTTAGGAAACTGCAGAAGGCAGGTGACTGTTACAGGACATTAATGTGGGATATTTGCTGGGGAGAAATTAGAATAGCCATTGTGAACAGGTGACTGCTAAATAAAGGTGACCAATAGGACAGGTTTGACTATATATAAGAATATATTTTATTTATATTTGATATTCTCAGAGGCCGGAGGAGATGAAGAACAGAAGGAAGATGGACAAACAGAACAAGAAGATGAAGGGAGTCAGAAGAAAAAGAGAAAAGTTTGTTACACTTTGTCATTTCACTAGATTTTATCATCTGTTTGTATAGGTAACAACACAAAATATGCTGGTTGTATTATTATTTTTCTTGCATATGCAGATAGATTACGCTTTTACAGTGTTGTACATAGGTTCCCAAGGGCAGGGGACACTGTCACCCTACATGCAGATCTGTGGGACACACAATTTTAGAGGACAGATGAAAATAATAGTACATAATGCTTTAATAGTGCTATAAAATGTGATAATCTTGGTTACTTCAACAGTTTGGCCACTTTGTGGTCAGCACCTTAATATCATATTTAACTTGAACACTTACATCATTGCAATAAAAGTTTTATCATGTGCTTAGGTAACTCATGAAGATGTTATCTGATGTTAGCTGAAATGAGCTGCACCGTGGGATTTTCCATTCCGGATCTTGCTGTCTCATTTACCTTTAGTATACATTCATTATCCACCAGCATTTATTATTATAAATACCTATGTTTTCTGAATTACTTTGTTTTCCAAACTAATGAATCATTTGTTCATGACAGATTGTGTATTGGCATAAATTTAGTCATGTTTTCAACTGCAAAATAAATCAAATCTTCCTCATCTTCAAACACTTTACGTTGCAACTCAGCCAACTATCACAGATGAATGTTTTCATTGCCAGATGCATTTGAATAGATATATTCATTGTCATCTTACAGTTTTATCTCCTTTTGAGACTTTGGACATTGCTAGCACCAGTAGAGACAGGGTTGGACATCAACCAATGAAAAGTGTAGGCATATTTTTTTATTTTTTGTTCTGATGAAAAGCACATCCATGAGGGTGTAAAGGATCAAGATTTGGGGGCGATAGGACAAAAAAAAATAGGAACTCTGTGAGCCATGGTCTATGCACAACAATGGTAATGGCAGCCATGGTGTCAACACTAAGGATGTCTGCTTTTCTTCAAAAAATTTGTAAAAAATCTTACTGCATAGCAGAAAACGATGGGGTCATTACATTATGATGTCATCAGTAAGACTACGCTTCTTAATTAAATGTATCACAAGGCTTTTGAACTATGGATAAGATTGGACATAAAATGGATTGGTTGTGACTTATGCTAATATAATTTGAAAAATTATAACAGCAGTCCTGTGAAAGAAGAGTTTCAAAGTCAATGAAAAGTACACAAGACCCCTGACATTTTTAACCTGCTGCAAATTGGCAGCGCAGTTTTCTGTTCTAGACAACTGATGTGATCTCAATAATTATATAATACCAAAAAAATTAACTCACCACCTTTCTGTATATGCTCACTTACAAGTAGAGTCCAATCAGCAAACAACATAGACCCTGATCTGCTGTTACATAATTCACTGGCAAATAAGGGTCTGTGTTCTACCAGTTACACCTAACAAACTGCATAAATCCAGATCTGCCAGTGAATTATGAAATTGCAGCTCTGGGTCTGTGCAGTTATTAAAAAAGTGGACTGCAGGTATTTGTGGTACATAATGTGGATTTGAAAAGATATGCACATATGTAACCTTAGAGGAAGCTGAGAGGGCTGAGGAGAGGAAAGAGGAAAGAGCAGTGTCCTTTTTCTGTCAAGCTGGAAACTTGATATGTGAAACAGGTTAATATCATCACCATTGGCCATATCCTCCTTCTCCTGCTTCTTAGCTTTCCCCCTCACTGCCTTGCGATGCCATTTCCTAAAGAGACGGATTCAAACCTTATTTATGAGACTCTATCTTTCACTTTGTTTTTCTCCTACTGTGTCAGACAGTATGTTTTAATTTTTGTAGATTCAAATGAAAAGATGTATAAAATGTGGGGAAAAAACTGGAACTGGCACATCATGATTGAAAATGCCATTATTGAATGAAGGATCCCTCTCTTTCCTCTTCCAAAAACTCTCTCTATCTATGCTCTTAATATTACATCAGAACCTGCACAACAGTAATTTAACTGTGCCTCTGCACAATGAAAACATTGTTCCATCCCAAGTGTAAATTGTTTTTTGCACAGGTGACACAAGGAAAAGTTTATTCACACAACACATATTAATAGCATTGTTGTATAATTTTAGTAGTCATTCAGACTTCATACTTGTCATGGATCCCTTTGATCTAAGATGTAATTGTAGATAATGTGTAGATTATTTTCAAACTATTTTACGAATCAACAGATAGGTATCTTTTGTAATTCTTATATGGGATTATTCAACATTTCCTTTCCACAGATAAGAAAAAGCAAGACAGTGGAGACCAACCTAAAGAACATAAATGTGAACAAATTAGATCTAGCAATTGAGGTAAGTTATTCCCTAAGAAAACATTATCTGTACCTGAAACCAGATTTTAAATAGCTGTACAAATTTTAGATTTCTGTGTTTGTGCAGTAAAAAGATACAGTTTTGACAGAGTCAGGAAGAAACGAGTTTTCTTATAAATCTGACAGTTCACGTTGAAAAAAGTTTATTCATTGTTCCAGTTCAGTTATATTAGATATGACTGGAAAAAATGAAACAATTTCTCTCTCTCTCTCTCTCTCTCTCTCTCTCTCTCTCTCTCTCTCTCTCTCTCTCTCTCTCTCTCTCTCTCTCCACACACACACACATTTGTGTAATTTATTTGTAAAAATCAATTAACCATATTTTAGTATACAACACAGGCTTATGGAGTATAAGAAATTTTTTTTTATTTTATGTTAATGTGTTGTGTAATCCATATTGAATATCTTTTTGAATAAACTCTGAAAACTTCTTTCTTCTGTGAAAAACCGCTCTGGTGGCCTAGTGGTTAGAGCATCTGTCTCGGATGCAGGAGGTTGTGAGTTTGATCCCTGGCCGAGTGATACTAAAGACTTACAAAAATGGTACTAACAGCTGCTTCGCTTGGCACTCGGCATTAAGAGGTTAGTGTTAGGACTGGTCGGCCTGGTGTCAGGATAATGTGACTGGGTGGGACATCATGCTACATGTCTGCGGCATAATGCCCCAGTGCTAGACATCACTATAAACTGGCACACTTCAGACATCGTAGCAATATGACTGAAAAATTGTTAAAGCTTTGTTAAAAATCCAAATCACACACACACACACTCTTCTGTGAAAGTCTATGGCTATGACCTATGACCATTTTCAAGTTATTTCAAATGCAGCAAAAAACATTCATGTTTTAAATGATTTTATTCTCTAAATTTACTTGATGGGAGTGTTTTGTTCTTGTTTTTATGGCTGAATGTTTTTGACATCCCTTATTTTGCAGTTTACATTGCTGTTGTTGTTGTTGTTACAGGGTTTAATGCCATTTTTCAGCACAAGATAGGCTATACATGGCGGCCAGTATTAATGGTGGAGGAAGAACCCAGGAAAACCTGGAAAGAACCACTGACCCACGAGAAGCTACTGACAAGCTTTCTCACATACCCACATTGGCCGAGCCCAAGATTCGAACCCGTGCAGACAGAGGTGAGATGGCAGTGATCCGTAACAGTGAGTGCTTTAGACCACTCGGCCACTCGGGGCCCCTTACATTGCATGTGTTCCATTGACTGAAGATTTGTGTCTGTGTGATTTGGATTTTTAACATAGCTTTAACAATTTTTCAATGATATTGCTACGATGTCTGCTGTGTGGCAGTTTATAGTGATGTCTAGCACTGGGGCATCATGCTGCAGACATGTGGCATCATGTCCCATCCAGTCACATCTGATACCAGGCTGACCAGTCCTAACACTGACCTCTTAATGCTTAGCACGAAATGAGGCAGCTGCTGGTACCATTGTTATAAGTCTTTGGTATGGCTTGGCCCAGTTTTGAACCTGTGACCCCTCACATCTGAGGCAGACACTCTAACCATTTAAGCCACCAGAGTGGTTCCTGCAGATGTGAGATGGGGCTATAGTTTTTCATGGTTTCAGGGAAGCATGTGATAAAACTATTGATCAGTCTTTTTTCCTCAATGTCACAGGCTCATTTTTCTTTTTGTTTCCATTAGGTGGATCCCACATTTCAGTTAATGTCAGCAGCATTTGATGAAGGTGGTACCAGTGGGTTATTGATGAACAATTTGCGGTGTTTTGATGATAGTCAGGAACTGGTTTTGGATTCCACAACTGTTGTGTCACATGCAGATACCAACACTTTATCACAACAGTCCCAGCAAAGCAAAAAAATGGTTGATCTCTCATCCATTCAAGGTACAGACCAAAAATTCAAGTTGACAGTATGATCTGAGAAGCATAAGCTGATTTTCATTATCTTTTATAAATGTCTCTCATAATGTGATGTCTGTCCATCAGTTACCAATTTTGTTTCCACAAAGTAACTCAAGTTGTCCACCATCTACAGTTACCAAACTTTGTAGTGGCTTACACTGGGGATAAGGAAAAAACTCTTGTTTTTGCAGTGCAAAGGTCAAGGTCGCTGACTGAAACAAGAAATATGGTTTCTGCACAATAACTTAAGTTCTCCACCAATAGTTGCAAATCGTTATGGGTTATGGGTTGCTTGCACTTTGGGTGAGAAAGAACCATATTTGATGGTTAAAAATCAAGGTTACTGAGCTCGAGGATGTAGAATAGGCCTGCTGCACTCTCCTGCATTATAGATGACTAATGGAGACATGAGCCATGCTAACTCAGTTGTTTGAATGCTGGACTCGTGACCAAAATAGTGCAGGTTCAAATCCCAGACCTGCCAACCCTTACTTTGACCATAAGTCTTACATAAATGACCCTTAAAATATGGACTTAAAGAATAAAAACAAAACTATGGAAATGTAGTTGTTGTCATAAAATCCTGATACTGGCTTGTCCATGTTGGATTTGGATCCAAGTTTCATATGAGATTCAGTAGAGATGGTCAAGAAACCAGACTGATTACAGGAGTACCTCATTCACTTCATACTACACATATTTTTTCACTCAAAACATGTATGATCAGGCTGTTTCTAAAAATATCTTCCAGCAAGCTCAAGATGAAAGGGACAATAAGCCTCTTAAAATGTTTTAATAATCAGTACAGAAGGATGAAAAGGAATATTCAGAGGGGGGAGCAGGAAGGGCAACAATTACGTTGATTGGACATGTGTTGATTTGAGTGTTTGTCATTGCCAGAGAGATGATTGCCACTGCCACATGAAATTTAAACAAATGCCAAAAATTAGGTCAAGATGAGAGATAACAAAAACACTTTGAGCTTTATAGTGTTTAGAACTACAATTTGTGAAACTGTACTGGATGTAATTAAGGTTTAAATGTACTTCTCAACTTTTAGTTGAACATAATATTTACCATCACTGCTTCAGTCTCAAATCACACTTCTGAACTTTTTAAATGCATGTTTTCCAATAGCAGTACTTCATATTTTGTTGTACCTTACTGAAAACTGGTCGGACATAAGGAAAAAAAAAATTGACTGCCTTACTGAGAAGATCTTGTTGTTGGCTGGTCTGAAATCCTAATTTGATTGGCCTGGGTCAGCTGCCCTAGTGTGTCCTTGGGCAAGGCACTTTACTCCAGTTACCTCAGTACTAAATAACCTATCTGTCTTGCTGTACTATTAAAAGCCAGGATCCCGCAGGTCCTAGAATCCTGGAAAATTTTTAAAAATTAATAAATTTCAGTGTCTTTGAAAAGTCATGGAGTTTCTCAGACCTTGTAAAGTTTTGGAGAAGTCATGGAATTTCTGACAGTGAAGTTCATAAAATTGATAACTGCTAATTTCATAGAGAGCAGCACACCAATTCAAAAAACTTGTCTCGAACATGACCCAATTATATTTGTTAAATGGTTTCATTTAGTATAACAATTGGTCCTTGAGTTTTGTGAAATGGCCATGGAAAATTTTTGAAAAGGTCATGGAATTTGTTGTTGTTAAGTCTGCAGGAACCCAGCAAAGAAGAAAAATGATTTATGCATTGTAAAATTAGTTCTACATCACATACAGAGACTAGACTTTGTGGTTGTCTTGCACTTTGGTAAGGAAGAAGTCTCCCAGTTTTCTGGTCTAAATGTGTAAGGTCAGGATCACTGACTGAAAAAAGATAAATGATTTCTGCACACAAATTTCAGTTATCAACCATGTATCTTTACCAAAACGTGTGGTTAACTTTGTGGATGGCTTGCACTTAGGGTAATAGAGAAACCTATAGTTTATGGGGTCAAAGGTCATGGTCATAGTAAGTCTAATAAGAAATTAATGGTTTCAGCACATTTAGTTTAGTTCAAGACTGCATTCCTTGACCCAAGATTGAGCTAAATTAAACAAATTGATCAATCTCCAGAGTCAAACATACCCTACTAGTGCCTACATCAGGCATGGCAAGTTCCTCCAGGGCATGAGCCAGAAAAGGGATTTTTAAAGCTACACTCAGTGATGTAAATTAATGCATAAAGCTAGGTCACAGGCCAGATTGGCCCACAGGCCATATTTTATCCAACTGTGGCCTACATAGAGGGCTGTTAAGCACAGTGGGGGCATTTAATAGAGAAACCTATAGTTTATGGGGTCAGAGGTCATGGTCATAGTAAGTCTAATAAGAAATTAATGGTTTCAGCACATTTAGTTTAGTTCAAGACTGCATTCCTTGACCCAAGATTGAGCTAAATTAAACAAATTCACGTTACTCTTGTTCTTCTATTATTGTCAGCATTGGTCCACATTCAGTTCATCTGTTTATCATTATGTCTCAGACAACCTTGCATCTTCATTCATTATTGTTCATGTGTGCATAAGTTGTTAGGGAGACTGACAGTACTAATTGTTATTAAATGTGGGTCAAAATCTTTTTTTGATTGTATTAAGATTTTGTTTCATAGTCAGTTTATAGTACAAGACAGATTCATGGACATATAGTCATGAAACTTACCAAGCGTATTTATCTTTGCCTACCACTATCTGTGTGGGTCAAGACTTGCAAGACATTTGAAGAAGAATTTCAGGAATCCTGCAATTCCATGCTCATTTTGCATCCCTGACTTGGAATATTGACATTTTACGGTACATGACTTTTTGGCGGGACCGTTTTGGCACAGAGCCGTTTTGGCGCCGGCCATTTTGGTGTGCCAATTACCTACATGGTTTAAATACTGGGTAAGTGGGACTAATTACTTGTCACATCGTGCCAACATACAACAACATCGCACTAACCTACCATATTGAAACCAATAGGGTATGTTATCACGACAATTATAACTCCAACATACAACAACATTGCACTAACCTACCGTATTGAAACCGATAGGGTATGTTATCAGGACAATTATAACTCTAACATACAACAACATCGCACTAACCTACTGTATTTTTTATGAATGCTTTAAAAATAAATGTTTTTCGTGCAAACAATGTACTGTTTTTATTGAGAAATACGTTCATGTTAATAAGCGCCAAAACGGCCCTGTCCCAAAACATCCGGCGCCAAAACATTCTGCTTCAGACATTTTATATTCAAGATCTCAGATAAGTTATATGTTGAGTGAGATCCACACATAGTAATTATGTAAGTTTTCATCTGATTGGCTAAATGTAAACATACAATGGTACCCAGGCAAGGCATTTTTTTTTTAAACATATGCTTGGGTACTTTAATGTCAGAGAGTTCATATTACAATGAAAAGAAAATCCAAATGGTATCTGTGGGTGAGTATCCCACATCAGAGTGCCTTCCATGGGTCCCAGATATGTTTTACTGGAACAGCCCTAATCTTATTCCACTCTCAAAGCCATAATTATGTTCTGACTCTAATAAGCTTGAAATATGTGCTTGTATCATCAAGGTCTCAGACGAGTTTGATCATGAATTTGATTCATGTATCTTTGTGTCAAACTTGGAGTAGAGACATATCAAGATATCAGAACTTTTTATGGGATTTTTATGCACTACAATAGACGTAATTTTTCATTTACACTGATGCTTATTTGAGAGCCTTTTTATCTGTTTCAAGGAGCCCTGGGTGGCCGTGTGGTCTAAGTTACTTACCTTTACAGGTCACTCACATGTCTCACCTATGTCTGTATGAGTTAGACCAATGTGTGTTTGTTAGAAAGCCTGCCAACAGCTTCTCGTCTGTTGGTGGGTCTTCTTCACCAGTATACTGGCTGCAGTGTATAGCCTATCATGTGCTGATAAATGGTGTTAAGCCCCACAAAACTAAAAAATACAACACATTTCAAGAAGTAAGTAGATAACTATCTCATTTGAATACTAGTTCATTATACTGTAAATGATTATTTACTTTCAGATATGTTCAAAGGAGTGGATATAAATTCTCTCAAATCTGTGAAGCCTTTTCCAGTTTTACTTTCACAAATTGGGATGGAAGTGATACAGTAAGTAGCACCAGTTAGTACTATTTACAACCAAGTTCCTAAGCAGACGTTAGCCTAGCATGAACGGGGGAAATGTAGTTGATTTCATAAAACTTAATTTGTTCACCACTTGAATATTGCTTGTACACAATCCAATTCACTTTTCATTTTATTCTGCATAGTTTTTTTGTTTGTTTTAATTACTTATTGCTTAATACTAAATCTTGAAAGATTTATTTTGGCATTTAAAGTGAGGCTTATTCCACATAGGTTTGAATAATTGCAGGTGTTATCACATCAAATGAAAAGAACAGGACCAAGATTAACAACTCCATGTTGTTGTTAAACTCGTATGAGCTGAATAAGCTTAATGAATAAAATGATTAGTTATTTGTACCATGGCAGTTTCTACATAAGCCAGTGAATGTTTGGCTAAATGTATGGAGTACAGTGAAAAATTACATTTCACTGACTGATTTTGATGAACTAGTTGAGCCAATCTGAGAGTCCTGAAGAAATCCTTATATGTCACACATTTTATGAACAAAAAGTTTGCTGAATTGCTGAATTTTTCATTTTTGCTTTGAAATCAATATTTTTAGTAAAGTGAAATTTGTCAATCAACAGGCTGAACCCTGTTCCTACAGCATATAATGTATGAAATTTTGCACAACATAGATGTTCGGAGACTTGCTGTACATAAAAGATTAGACAAGTGTTATAGCAGAAACCTGAATTTGTGAGAATATTAAATATTTCATGACATCAATCCAGAGCTCGTTGTGCATCCCTGGTTCTAAGGATCATGTATTTGACATGGATGCTGAGACAGAGCCTATCCCAGAGACCACAGAACCTAACCTTACCATGATTGGAGGGGGAGATGGCAGCTTTAGCAGTGATGGAGACAATGATGGTTAGTATTTACCTATGCTTCTGGTGCTCAACAGCACATCAGTTCTTTCAAAAGGAGACATTTTTTATGTAAAAAATGTGTGTGTGTGTGTGTGTGTGTGTGTGTGTGATTTGGATTTTTAATGTAGCTTTAGCAATTTATCAGTCATATTGCTACAGTGTCTGGATTGTTGCAGTTTATAGTGATATCTAGCACTGGAGCATCATGTCACAGAAATGTAGCATCAAGTCCCACCTAGTCACATTATCCTGACACCAGGTCAACCAGTCCTAACACTAACCTCTTAATGCTGAGTGCCAAGTGAGACAGCTGCTAGTACCATTTTTATAAGTCTTTGGTATGACTTGGCTGGGGATTGAACCTGCAGCCTCCTACATCTGAGGTGATAAAAATATATGTAATACTCTAACATGCTAGGGGCCATGGCCAAATAAAATGGAATAGAAAGACAACTCAAACCTTTTTCAAAATAAAATGAACAGTCAACACAGTTTGTTCTTTCCCTTTCAGGCTTATATGTTTTCTCACACGAATTTTTGCATTCAAATGATATATGCAAATGTTTAGAGTAACATAATAATATAACAGCGGTGTGGTAATCAAAGCATGTTAAATATCACAAAAATAGCAGCAGTGTTAAGTAGCAGCTGAAAATATCCCATAATGTTTAGTTAATCATGATTTACATCATGTATTCAAATAATCATAACTCCAAAACCAATCCTGCATAGAAAAATGATTTAGTGATTACCAGAATTGGTTTATGTGACATTCCAAAGTGGTACTAGGTTTTCTAAGTCAAATCAAGTTTGGCACCAGACTGTGATTCATGTTTAAGATTTAAATGATTAATATGTCAGACACAGTCTGGAATCAAATGTCAATAGCGTGTCCCAAGGGTTGATTCTGACACAGTCATTTTATACCAACGCTGTTGTTGTGTTGTGTATATTATTTCAGCATCCAAATGATACAGAAACTATGATATTGATGTAAATTTGTGCTTTTAAAGTGATAAAATGTAATTAAGTGCAAAACTGAGTAAAATGTAATTAAGTGGGAAAATCAGTTACATCAGTTGGAATACAGATTTTTCATTGGATTGGACTACATCAATGGATAGCAGACATTTGTGCTGATGATGACATAGTAACACTGTTGTCAGGCAGATCACTATACTGAAACTTTTGTCTGATATAAAGAGGGAAATAAACATTGAACCAACTTTAAAGAATTATTATTATCATTATTTATGGTATGTCACAATGACAATGTTTATATTGGAGAATGAACAATAAATCACTTTGTTCTCTGCCAGTCATCAGCATTGTATCGAATGGTCTGTATTAATAATTATATTATATACTCTACTTGCTGTTATATTCAAGGACTTTTAACTGTCAAAATTTGGATGGATAGGGTTTTTTTCAGTCTGTAGACCTTCATTAGAACTCACCTGAACCACAGCTGCTGAAATGGTGGATTTAACCCCTATTGATAGGTGTAGGAATACACTCAAAATACAAAGATAGAGTTTTCACAAATATTACCAATTATGGAAGAATTAGGATAAATATTAACATGAGCACCCTCTTGTGGCAAGTTTAATGGCCAATACACACAGTGGTAAATATAGTAAAGATTGGCTAGAATTGCACACATTTCACAATGAATTACCAACAGAAAAAAAAAATTGAACATGAACAATTTCATCATATGATGACAAAAGATTATAGAACTATACGAGTATTACCTTAACCCAGGAGAAAAATGGATACGATTGCTTATTTCTAAATTCAGAGTAGATTGTAAGTGAAGACAGTTTATAATACAATCATGTGCAGACTGGGCATTGACCAGATGATGAATATTTCAACATATTCCCATGCAAAAATTACATTAACTATATGGATAACTCATCTTTCAACAGCGGTTACTAGCAGTTAATATTATTAACATTTGAAACAGTACAAAACATTCAAAACATTTTAAATTTGGAGGTGAAACTTGGTATTATTATGTGTCCTCAGTAGATGTGTCACATAACACATTGGAGGTCCAATTTTCAAGTACAAGGTTGCAGGCCAATTTTTTAAGCTTTTCGTCACAATTTCTTTTCTGCCATGAAAGTTTAGAGTTTGTTTGAGATTAGGAATTCAACATGGGTGTACTTATATATCATCATTACCAGGTGTGTTTTGTACCACATTAGGGGTTCAGTCTTCAAGGCCAACATTACTGTTCAGTACTTTCAAGTTCTATATGTGGGCCTTCATTAGATTTAAAGCTGGAGGGTGAGTTGACAAAGTAGGCAGTTTTGTGGGACCTCCCCCAACAGGGATACAGTTTGTATATTTTTTTAAAGTAGCTGGGTGAAAAGTAAAAGTAGCCAAGTAAATCCTGTGGCTCCTGGCTGATAAGAAAAGCCCTGTATATTACAATTTCTTTTCTGTTCTTTAACTGTAGAGTTTCTTGAGATTACCAAGTGTGTTGTGTACCACATTAGGGGTCCATTCTTCAAGTCCAGTTCTTCAGTACCACACTTTTATGCGCATTAACATTAGAGTTATTTTATATTTGGAGATGTGTTGCATACCACACATGGGGATGGGGTGGGGTGGTCAAGGTTGTTGGCCATTAATCTACATTTAAGTCACATTTTCCCTTCTATTCTACAACTTATGCACTGTTTAAGATAAATGACATATGTATTTTGTTTGGAAGATGTTTTGCATCTTAAAAGTCAAGGTATTAAATTGTGTTTCTGCCTTGCATCTTAAAAGCAGTTTTTGAGGTCTATGAATGAACCATGGCACACCTTTTCTTTCCAGTTTGATGGCCTCTTATGTATCACTGTGGTTTTTATCTTCAAGGTCAAGGTCATTGATAGTTTGTTTCTTCAATTTGTGCACTTCTCTCACGTGCCCATTGAGATAGCTATGTATGAAACTTTTTTTATTGTCCGAGCCTTCCAGCAACTATACAGATCTAACACAAAGGTCACGGATTCCATCATTTGGGACCCTCCCACAGTAGACAGATAACGAATTTGCTAGTTGGAACACTGTAGTTAGGTTATTGATCTGAATATGTACATCACTGTTAACCTTGTATGTATGGCTACTAATATTGATGGTTTTCTATGTCAAACCAATTTGCATTTATCCAATTTTATAATTTGGTCTCACAGGTATAGGTCAAGTACATATTCCTTTGTAGGTGTTGTAGTGCTACAGGAGAAAGCATTATTATTCATAGCAATGGTCTTTAACACAAAATGTAAATATCAAAAGTGCAATTTTTTTACAGATTATTCATTATGTTTTAATCATCCAGGAAAAACATTCAAGGATTGGCATCTGTATTATTTGTATCCCTGTAGAAAAGAATATTTCAAAACTTACTTTGTTTCTTGTATTTGTTTAGTTAGTTTATCAGAAATCAAATTGCTTATCCAAGTAAAATAGTTATTATGTTTCTAAACTATTTACAGCAGAGGCTCCACATATAAATCAAGAAGAGACAATGGTAGGTGAGTCTCATTATATAGGAGATGGCAAGGCAGCACAGTTGGTACAGTCGGCATTGTCAAATCTAACGTAAGTGTTACTGTATGTGAAATGTTGTATTTAAATTGGGAAGTAAATCTTTTAAGTTATTTCATTAAATTACATTTCTGTTTTAGCACTTTAGCATACATACATTCTTTATGGAACCTGATAATGTTAAATTTCTCTACATGTGCTTAATTTGTGTTAATCAAGCAACCTATTACTGCTGTTCACAAATTGTTCAGGCCTTAAATGAATCTTTGATTTATCTTCTGACGTAATAGAGACCATGATTCAACTTGAGTTTTTTGCACTATTTTTGGAAATATGGTTTCCACAAACCACTTTTCATAACAAGAATGTGAATCATTTTTTTAAAAAAGTTCCTACGTGTTTGTGTATTAGGTTTGGAAAGAAAGAGGGAAGGCATTGTAAAGAAAATTATTTTAAAAGATAGCTGCACCTCTTTAGTGGTGCAGAGATGGACTAATTAGAAAACTCAAAATTTACTCCTTTTTTTAACCCTGTTAAATGATGTTCTCCAGATTATTTGTTTCAATATTGTTATTGTTTTACAGTTCAGTGATTTAGTATGAGCCACAAAGTTTACAATTATGTTCATTTCTCTTTATCAACCATTATTACATTTTTTATTTCAGTGTGTGGTTTTTTTGTTAGGTTGATAATAGATTTTTGTTTGAGTGAGAATTTTTTTTTATATCAATGCAGAATTCCAAATTCAGCAATTTTCTTTTGTTGCAATTTTATTTATCAAGTTAGTCTGATCATGTCCCACAATGAAGGACCCAAACCTCATTTCTGGTCATCCCAGAAAAAAGTCTCAGACTAATGAGTATAAATACTGTTCCTTGAATTTAGTCATTGTCGCATAGTATATGTAACAACAAATAATGGTATGACTTTGACAATTTAAAGTGAATTACTGTGCTTTCTTCATGTTGGCTATCTGAATACTTTCAATTTGAAAATAAAGGTAGATAATTTGTGGTAATTCAATAATTCTCCAATCTGATGAGCACCTTTTAAGTACCTTAATATTTCTGAATATTTTATGTGTATACATCATAGTCAAAAACTAAGAGATCAGTTACTTCACAACAGCTGAATTACAATATTCTACCACTGAATTGTATATGGGAATAAAAATAAGGAATCTGAATTTTATCACAAAGGTTGTCCACAACAACAAATTCAACTTAATCATCTAAGTTGTAGATTAAGCTAATAATGTACATGATTCTTCTGTTCTTCTCATAGGTTTTATTGACATTGAATCTTTAATTATGTTTAGATCATGCTTATTGACATAACTTTGTCTTTGTGACAAATGGTAAAATCTTAGGACCAGAAATCGGTAATGTTTCAGTGTGTGTGTTGTAATCCATGCTAGAGGATCCATTATAACACAAGGTCAATAGCATTAGCCATAGCTGGATGTTCAGCTTATAGTTTTATGTTAAATGTTACATTTTAAGGAGAAAACAAGCTTGGCTGATTCCTAGCATTATTACCTGCATCATACAAAAAAAAAGTTGCTCATGAGATATATGGATGAATCAAAATTCTCTCATCTGTAAAAGACTCTCAATTTTTTTTTCCCCCCATAGACACAGTACAACAGGTTCTCTAATGCAGGTCCTGGCTACAACCCCATCAGATTACTCCTACTTCAACAAGGCACTTCTCAGGGCCTGGGCAGGTCCCTCCCACTGGAAAATTGGGCCTGTATCAAGAGGTATTTTCTGAATTTTATTTGGAAACTTAAAAACAATTAAAGGAGAAGCTGAAAGAAAAGGTGGAATAAGGAAAAATCTATAGTGAAAGTCATACATACAGGTCATGTACATGCATTTACTTTAATTAATCAATCTGGTAAATAGGGAAATGTAAATGGGGTGGGGGGGTATAAAGCAAATTTTGTCTGTTTTGGCATCATTGTCTTATTCCCTTTCGGAAGGATTTTAACCAGGTCCGCATTACATAAAAAATGTTCAACTTGAGTGTATACTTTTCTCAGAATTTTGAACTTCTGTCTTTATAAGTGGAAATATAAAGTTAGTATTGCAAAGCTATGCCCCAAACAACTACTTTGATTTCAAATATGGGTTTCATACAATTATCCTATTGTGATTTACAAATTATCAGCATGCAAAACTTCATCTGAGTTTTTACACTGAGACATTATATAAAAGTGAAACTTGGACTCATTAAGGCTTTTTTGCACAGGAGTGGATATTTTAACAAAACTTAATCAGTTTTTAAATCTAGAATTTTCAATTCTTGGAATACATCTTGATAACAAAATTAGTTTTAAGAAAACAGACTAAAATTAGTTGAACACCCCACAAAAAGAATCAATTGTTTATTTATTGTTTCATTGGGTGCATGATCTGTATGCTTTTGGTATTGGAGCTATGTCTAATGCATGTTTTAATTTTTTCTAAATTTCAGCAGAGGCAGCTACATGAGTCACTTTATATTGAAAAAAAAGGAAAATTTTTAAATGACTCAAATAAACTCTATATTTTGTAAGTCTTGATGAGAAAAGATGAAAATTATTAAAGAACTTCATATATTTAGTTTAAAATTATCAATAGTCTGATATTGAATTCATTGCATAACAAACATAGCATGAATTTCTCATGTGACAAAAAGCAATATGAATTCATCCTATGACAGAAAAAAATATAAATTTATCACATAGCAAAAAAATTTGAATTTTCACATGACAAAACACAATATAATTAGTCGCATAACATTCAACAAAACCACACAATATATTGCAGTAAACTGAGTTTGAAGAATGTTCTGATAGCAAGGACATTATGCTTTTGCATGGTATGATGTCATTTCTGACATTTTGAGGTGTTACATTTGTTTAAAATGGAAATGATATGGGGGGTGTGGCATAAATAGCACAGTAATCATGTGATAATTCTGTGTTTTAAGTTTTCAACAGATGTTATTTTGTTATGTCAGCAATTTTAAGGTAGAAAATGGTTGTATATATTGTATTGTTTTCTTAAAACTTAACCAGAGCTGAGTATTTGTGAGTATCCTTCTATCTTAAAGTAGCCTTTTTATTTCTGGCTGAACTTTATCTTCTTTTTTTAATTTTTTTTACCAATAGCTTTTCTTGTTCTTTTCTTTGGTTTTGTTTTTCTGCATGTCCTGTTGATGTCTTCGAATACTATGTAGTTACCATGAAAGTCTAAAATTCATTTATTGCCATACAAATTGACTAAGTGTTCACATTACAGTTAGTCAGCCCACAATCTAATTGACTTGAATATCAGAATTTGGTTAGTTTTATTTTCCATTCTAGATAACAGATGTAATCACTAAAGAAGTTGTCCAATATCTTAAGATTTCTACCATCAGTGTACAATTTGTAAACATTTATTTCTATTAATACATTACATCAGACTAATTTAAATATTGTTTGTCTATTGCTAGCCATGGTAATTGTCATAATTATAGCATTATAATAAAGTTTACTGAAATTATTAGCTCTGATTAACTTTCATCTCTTGACATTTACTCATGCAGTACAAAATCACAGCCAGATGAATTTTAATTTTTTTCGTTTTATTGCTGCATTGTATGGTCAAAGACTGTTAGATTTTTATTATGTTTTGCATAATTGATAATGACTGTTGGCTGCCATATATTTCTTAAGTATTGCTGTTTACAATTGCTTTTAAAATATCTTGTAAATTTGACTCCAGGTTACATGAAACATTTGTGCATCAACACCTTACATGTTTTTCTAAGTGGTGATACACATAATGCATCAAGACCCTGCAAGTGTTTTCAGATTATATTTTCTTGGTGATTTCAGAGTAAATTTAACTTTATAATAGTTAGAAATTGCTCATATGTTGCTCTTCATTTCCTTCTTTAGATTCTAAGTTCAAGAGCATGAATACCACAGACAAACCAAAGACCAAAAAAGCTGCTTTCAGAATGAACTTTGATGTGGAATTAGATTTTGAGCAGCACTTCAAGATATCAAAGGCAACATGTCTAACTAAAGGAACATTGTCCAAATACAATAAAGACCTGACAACTCTTCCAAAGGATCATCATTATGATGCTAATAAATTGTTCAGGCTTTTCCTGAGGAAGAAGATAATGGTAAATTGCAGTGAGAGTAATCTCCCTTTATGATAATCTTTGATATATGCTTTATCATCATTTGAAGTGCAGTGAAATCTGTTTAATCTGGAAACTTGTTCTGAACCCTTTTCTCATGAAAAAAAAACAAGAAATCTAGTTAAATGAGTCAATTCAAAGAACTAAAAAGAGTTATCTATTCCTAGAAACTTATTTGTTGATGGAGAGAAGGATTGTACATGGGAGTTCATTTCAAATATAATTTATGGAACTGGTCAGTTATTTATTTTCCTAGACACTGGAATCACAATATTAAAATTATTATACAAGTTTTATAAATTTCTTATTAAATGAACACAGATGTAAGATCCAATACATCACACAATGAAAAATAATTAATTTTATCAACTGAGACTGAAGATTAATGTGTGAAATGTCTTGGAAATTCATTCAGATGCATTGTTACATCTTTGAATTACATGACATTGTAACTTAATTTGTGACATGAGCTGTTATTATATACTGTGTTACATACAGAAAATTTATGATATGGATATATTAGCTTTAAGAATACAGTAGGTATGTGTTAAATTGTTATTTAGATATTGAGACATTTGTTCAATGGAGTCCAGATAAAAAGTGTTTTACTGTATCACCAGGGACTTGTCTGGGATGGGAGATTGAACTCCTTGTGTACTCCTATGGAAAAACAACACTTTAACTAAGAGGGTCACAGGGATTTATAATTAAAATATCTTGATTAGTTCCACACATCAAGATAGTAGATCTATAATAATCACCTTTTCCATCATTCTGTCTTGTCTACACCATTCTGAACAGTTATTGCCCTTGTTGCTTAGCTTCATACCATTATTTGCAATGTTGCTTGAAATCAGAATAGTTCAAGAACTGTTCAGCAGCCTGATGCAGTGTTACGTGGATCGACCTATGTGTCTCATTTTATGCCAAGTTCAACAGAGTTGCGGCCTTTGATCAACCTCATGTCTCTATAATTTAGTAGAGTCATAGCTCCTGAATGCTTATCTTTTCCTAATGTTGGTTCCCCAACAGAAATTCCTCTGTTTAAGGCCTTATGGAACAAATTGTAGTGAGTGTTGGCCTTTGCAATGCACCCTTCACAAAAAAGCTCTAGTTTCATAATTATAACTCAACTACAGTCCAACCTGTATGAGTCACCCTTGGCATGGATCAGCATTTGGCTGTATTAGAATGGTGGCTTCTGAAGGGAAGTAAATTATTTAAATGCAATGAAGAAAAGGGAAAATTAAAACCTATCTGGATATAATGTATGATCATTAAGGAATGGTGCTAGGAATTCAGCTTTATTCATGGTTGTCAATTTTCTGACAGCAAAAGTCATACAAATCCTTTAATTTAAGAATTTGTTCATTCCCCAAATCAACATCAAGGCATTTTGGAGAATGGCATCCCTCATATAGAACAAATGGTATAGATGAGGTGGTATTGTACTGCTAATGTGTAGGACCTGACCCATGAACCTAAACCAGAGTGCATAAGTTAACAGTCTACACTGACATTCCTATATGAGTGTTCGACATCCAACCTGTGAGACAAAAGCTTTTTTGTATATGAACTAAAGAAGATTTATGATGATGAACTACCAGAGAAAATCTTGAACTATTGAAAGAATGGAGTCTATGTAATACATTTAGACTTTTATTGTAGGAATCTTGTGTGTGTGTGTGTGTGTGTGTGTATATATATATATATATATATATATATATATATATAGATAGAATTTTAGCATTTATCTTGGAGAACTATATGTTTTCATTTCTTTGGAATAATTTTTCTTTCTTAAGATTGTTAGGTTATTTTATGTTTACATTTTTAGAACTATCTTTTGATCGGCACTATAAAGTGAATATTCAAAACTTTGCTTTGATACTATTAAACACTTACATATGTTATATTGGACTTTAACGTTTCACCTTAAAATGATCCTTATTTTTGGTATTGTAGATAAAGAGACAAGAGGAAAACACTCAGGAAGTGGATGATGTCATTGATAACTATGATTATGACAATGAAAATGACAAGGAGAACTACTGTCCCAACAAAATGGATGTAAGTGTTTATACTACCATATATATATATTCACATAGAAGTCCCATCCAACTGCAAAAAATATAGACCCTGTTCTGGTGGATCAGGACCTTTGCACGTTCTACTGATTAATGTTAACAAACTGCATAGTCCCAGGTCTGCTAGTCCATTCTGTGACAAGAAATCTGGGTCATGGTAGGTTGCAGTTAGACTGTACTTACACAAGTACATTTGGCAGTTATAAAAGGGGAGGGGTGCTCTGTGGTTATTGATTTCAGATAGTGTTCTATTTTGAACAGTGTTGTATTCAAAACTGCATCTAGTTAAAGTATGAACTGTTCACAGCTCTCCTGCATTTTACAAAACGCAAGCCCTGACTTAATGCACAGGCAGTGTTCAAAAATGAGATAATCTTATTTGCTTTTACAGTTTTGCCACCTTAACTTTGCCATCAGCACTGTACTATCTTTTTCTTGAACACTTATAAACTCAAATAACTTATGAAAACATATACCTTTTGTTTGAATCTAGTTTACCTAAAATGACCTGCATTTTCTAAGCTAAAATATTCTTTAATTCATTTCATTAATGATGATATGTGAACCTTGACAAACTGAATTTCACCCTGGAATAGACTTGGAAATTTTTCGTTGAAACAGCATGGGAACCATGTCAGTGCAGTTAGCAAGCAGTTTAGTTTGGTGCTTTAAGGCAGACCAACTCAAGTAGGTTATTTAGTGCTGTGGAGTAAAGTGCCTTGCCCAAGGTCACGTTATGTAGATGACCTAGTCCCATGGTAGGATTCTAACTCTCGCTCTTTCAGTCGTGAGTCTGGCACATAAACCACGGCTCAAGCAATTTCAACATTTTATTTGTTTAGAGCCCGTCAAAGTGTGAAGATGCTAACTGAACTGAAAAACAATTGAATCACTGATTTTTTTTAGCGTGCCTCGATACAAACCATCTTCAGCCACTAGAATTTACTTAAAACTTCATCAATCAAGCTGATACCTGAAGTTTTTTCTCATTTATCTCTATCCATACTTTTATCACAACATATCGATTTAAGGCAGAGTGGAAATTACATTTACCGCATAGCGTATAAATATGCATTGAAATAATATAAAGTACATTATAATTCATTTTTTAAAGGGTTAAAATAAAACAGACACATATAATAGCTAATATTTTATTACCATATTACAGAAATGATATTGGTTTATCAGTGGCTTTGTTTATCTATAGGAATCAATGATTTACAAATTTTCTTAAAGCCAGCTTCTTAAAGCCAGATAGAAATTAGTTTTGAAATAGCTAGATTTTTTTAACAGAGAGATAAAGAGAAAAAATGTAGACAATTAACAACTGCATTTATTTAATTTTAATTCTTTTCTGTAAACGGGTTTATTAGAGCTAGAAACTTAATCAGGTTTCCTTTTCTTGCTTAAATAAGATAGCAGACTCACTTCATCAACTACATCAAGAATGATGAAAGCAAGACTCTTTGTAATGATTAATTTATACTTGCAACAGAAAGATTTGTGAATACTGATTTTATCAATGTACTTCACAATTATAATTTAGTCATCCTGAAATCACCTACATGCATCAAAATATTTAACAAGCTGACTTTCAAGATTGAGAACATTTATTTTAATCCATTTTATTGTTTGCCAAGCAGTATATACATATTGGTCTCCTGTTAATTACCACATTAACAGCAGATCACAAACACAACGTGTAGGTGTTACATGTTCAGTTCATCAATCATGCTTTGAATGAAATCCTGGTGGTTAATCATTAATGACAAGCATCTTTTATTTTTGAACACACCTGTCAATGAAATCTCATAAATTATATTATTAACATTTAATGTCTTACTCGCGTAAAGATGGCGATTTCCATCAAAACAATCTTTAGACTTGGCCAGCTAACAAACTGTCCAAGGCAGTTAGGGACCAGGATGTCAGCTTATCTCAGATGCTTACAAATATTATGATTAAAATGTAACAGATAGGTTAGAATATTGGTATTTATTTTTTGTTTGTCAAAACTGGCTTCATTTAGTAAATATTCATATTTCATGCCTGTGTGAGAAAATATGAGTGACCTTAATATTGTCTATAAGATGAAAATATGTATTGTGGCATTATACACTCCCCCAACTCAGTTTTTTTGACTTGCCCATGGGTAAGTGACTTGAGCTTGCCCGAGCCTAATTTGAGTTTGTCCTGGGAGTTGGGCAAGTTGATTTGTAAATCCCTGGGAATGAAATACATACAGAAAATGTGTATGTGCGGCTCCTTTATACTTTTGTGTGGCTAATGTTTTAATTTTTTTCTTTAAATTCGTGTTTAGAGCAACAGCGAAATTCATGAAACTTGCTACCCAACAAACTTTTGAGATACTACAATATGTACTTTTTTGTCTGCATCAGAGTTGCACCTTGAACATTGGTTCATGGGTGTTCTGTGTGCTCCCTCCCCCCCACCAAACTTGACCCCTGTGCAACCCCAGGAGGGTGTTCAATTGTTAGAAAAGGAAATTGAAAAATGCACCTTCTGTTTCTTCAGTGCACATCCATCCATGTCTATGTTGGTGCCAAACAATATTGAATAGCCAATGTCACTAACGGGGATAAAAACTGATTAATATCCATTGTAAATCAACATATTTGGCAATCAAATCATTTAAGGTTTGTGGTCAGCTGAGTTGATCTTAAAGTCTTTGATGGCTGCTAGTGTAACATATTTTTGGTGCTGAAGGCACACCTTTGCCAAGGAAGATATAATTTATTTCCTGGTTATCTAATGATTAAAGGGAATAAATTTACACAAATACACAATCTGTCATTAAATCAATGAATTATTTTGTTTAAATAAAAGAAATTCAGGAAAAATTGGGAATTGTTTTAATAAATACTGACCAGTACACAATTGACATCTTTGCCTTCAAGGATTTAACTAAAGGGATAAAAGTTGAGGATAGTGGTTAGACAGGAAAAGAAGTATGCATATTTCTGTTTGGCTGACCATCCCTGTTTGTTGTTGCTGACCCTAAAACTTTTTTCCCCAGGTAAAAAAACATATTTAGAAGAAAACAAATTGGGAATTGATTTGTGCATCTAATTGAGTTGGTTTTCCCCAGTACTTTCAGGTGCTTAGTATGTTAAATATACTAATCAATAGAATTTATGTTTAAAAAAAACAAAATAAAACCTACCTACCATAATTTCTAAACCAGTGCAGTAGGAAACACATTTTGTTTTTACTTTAAATAAAGAGGGTAAGCATGGGGAGATATATTTTACAAATACTGAATACTGATTGTAATAATCAGTTTCTGTGTGACAGGGAGGTGATGATGATGATGACAGTGGGGAGTTCAATTTCACTGCTGAGGGTAATGAGTTCAGCAGTTCTCTGGATATGTTTTCCAAGTCTCAGCACAGCTTTACAGCCAGCACCACCCTGGATGGCACCATTCTGGCAGGAGACAAGCTTCTTGCTCAACCATACAAGGTAAATCTTACAGAAATTCAAAGCTAATAGTTTCTTTGCCAGAGTTGAGACTGTTTCATAACAGGTGTGGTTTGTTGCAAAATTTGGAAATTTTCTTCTTTATGTCATATTTTATTTCTTTTTAAAATCTGAAAAATAAAGCACATTTTTGTAAACAAGAAAACAAATTTACTTCAGTTGGGTTTATTTCAGTGTTTATTTATGGGACCAATTTATGTATTGAATGTTTCTTCTTCAAGTATATTTCCCAATCATAACACCTTAGGAAAACTACTACCACTTTTCAAATCCAGCCCTCCCAAGCTAACACTCTTTCTGCCAAGAAGCTAAAAGTTGTCTCCCCATATAGGTGGCAGTTAGAATGATTTCCCCTTGATATTGCGATTGGCACCTAATCCTATAAATACTTTATTTATTACATCCATTCATGCTGAGTGACACAATCTTGACAGAGTGACATCACATGCCATACAAGTATTGTGGAACTGTTTCTACCTTTATGCAAGTTTGAGGAGTTTTCTCTTCAGATGAAAGTATTCTATCTATAATTTTCAAACTTTTCTTGCTCCTTTCTTTTGATGATAAAGTTTTCTGTATATTTAGAGGTACTGTGTGTGTTAAAAAAAAACCCAAATAAAATAGCTGTATAATTTCTGCTGCATTTGGATACTTGTAGGTAAGTTTTCTATACACAATCATAGTGTCTACTTTGTGGTTATAAGTGATTTTTACCTGTATAGGCAATAAATTGGCCTTGCCTACAGGTAACTTTTTATTAGAATTGATACTATAGTATTCACTTCGTAAGTATTATTAGTGATGCCTCAAGACTTGTACCTGTATTGGCTGCCATCTGGATCCTTCTGACAGGTAAATTGTCACATAGTGTGTAGCTCTGTGTAAGTTCACTCCTAGATGCAGATGTTGCAGTCCACAAGATCAAAACCAAAGCAAACCACCTCAGTTACCATTTCGCACTTCAGATTTATGGACCAGTTATGTGGATCAGATATCTTGTACCCCATCCTTGCTTAATGAACTGGACATCATCATGACAATTAAGCGGCCCTGTTCTGTCATGACTGGACTCTGCTGTATGGTTCTGATTTCAACGGGTTGCCACATACAATCATAGATTGTAAACCAGAAGATTGAAGGGGTTTATTTTGTCCAGTTTGCTGAACCCATGTCATACAGGCACTCACAGATCAGCATAATGCATTTATGTTTTTTTTTTTATTTTTTTTTTTCTCATTTTAAAGTTGAATTCTACTCTTCTTAAAGCTTGAATCCAATTTTCTTTGAAATGGTTCTTTGTTTTTTATAGCTATGATCAGAGTTTTAAATAACAGTCTGCCCAGCCCCATTATGCAATAATTTAACTGTATATATATATATATATATATATATATATATATATATATATGATCTATGTAATAGTATTTGTTCCATATGTTATTTAACGGATGATCATTGTAAAAGGCATTCTGTTTGGTCTACTTGTCCAATGAATCCTTGGGTAATGGAAATTAATGGAAATGAGCTTGTTTGCCAAATATGGCTTCTCAAATTATCAGTCAAGACATGGACACAAAGTTTGGATAAAGGCTTGAAAAGTGTGTAGAAGTGGGAATGGCTTGAAAAAAAGTTAATGGGAATATGGTTAGTCAATTTGTAAGAAAACTGAATGCCAGATGACTAGTATTTTGCAGTCTTTGCCAGAGAGATTTGAACTACTGTTGCTAACTCTTCAGTAATGTCTGTCTTGGTAAATGGAAAGGAGTTGGATCAGAGTCATTTAGAATTTTAAGGATTCCAAACTGATTACCTTCCAGAATTTAAGGAGGGTCAACATTTAGATCACTGGTTGGGTAGTGATATTGTTGCTGGTCTTGTTTGTACTGAGTAGTTATCATGGTCCACAAGAAAAGTCATCCTTCAAAGTCATGAATAGTATTATTGATTCCAGATTAGGAGATGATAAACAGAGAAACCTAGAACTCAGTACAGGCATCAAATATGGTCTGAAGGAATCAGGAAAAGTGCAGTGCAGTATTTTAATTTCTTACATGAGAGCCCGGATGCAGCCCAGTGTTAGAATATGTGAACTGCATGAAATGATCAGTTCTTATACTTGTGATACTGTTCATTAGACTGATTGAACCCTCATGCACATCCTGCTGTAGAGGGACTCACTACTAATGTTGTTTCCAGCAATTTCACAATTTCTGCATGGTAATGTGCACAGTTCTGAGTGATTGTGGCATACACCTCTGCTATTGCAATCTCTTACTGTATGGCGTCAGTTTCACCATCAGGTTCCATAGCTGCCAAGTGTCTCGTTTTTTCCGTATTTGTCCCGTATTTTGGACCTGAATACGGGTGTACATTTTTTTTGCAAAAAATACGTTTTTTAATTTAAAAAAAAACAATAAAATTTCCTTGCAATTTTCAGTTTAGAAGAGGCACTCGGTTTCATTCTGATAGAAATGTATCGCATGTATATAGGAATACAGTTCTACAATATGATTGGTTCATTCGAAATCGAGGCTACAATGCCTGTCTTTATCTGCCATATTGGATTTTGCAAACAGTTACCGCTATCACTGTATCTCATCTTCGTAATATTCAACTTCTAACCATGTTGAATAGGAAAGCAGAATATTCAAACTTTTCTCCAGGAAAGACAAGAAACAGAACTGGAAGGACAATTGTGCCATCTTGTTTAGATTTGTGAAACTATCAAGTAAAGGAGAAAACTTGACGTTTTGCAAATTGTGTAATGTGATTTCGCTATTGGGCATGGAGGCACACATGAAATACAAGAGCACGAAAAAGCTAATAAACATCAGCTTGCTGCTTCATCATACACAACTCAGCCTGAACTTGGACGTATATAAATACCAGAGAGATCCTTGATGTAATTCGACCAAAATTCGGTTTATTAAATTTCTTTTAGAAATGAACCTTTCTCTTTCAGTTACTAGTGTTGCTGGCGATTTATTTCGCACACGTTTTCCAGACAGTAAAATCACAAAGGAACTCGTATGCTAGAACAAAAACAGTTCAGTAAGAAAATCAAACAGAATTGAGATTAACAATGAAAGTTGGTACATTGGAATCGATAATGATTGAAAAGAAAAACAAGGTGTGGACAGGGCTCCTATAAACAGCCTGTGACTGAGGTGTTGCACTCTTGCACCTTCTGAATGGGTACCCGAATGGAACAGGGTGCCCGTCCAGAAGGTGCAAGTGTGCAACACATGCATCTTTGACATTAAATAATTATGTAAGGCACTGTTCTACTTACTGATGGCTGTATATGTTGTAAATAGTTACATATGCATTAAAATGTTAAAAATCGGTATTTGTTCCTGAAAATCAGTATTTTTGTCAGAAGCAGTCAGTATTTTTGTACTCGGGGGTTGGCAGCTATGCAGGTTCATGTTCAATCTGTATTTCATCTTGATCTATAGGGAAGAGTATTCACAGGCTTTGCAGTAGTTTTGTTTTCTGAATGCTGCAAAAATTGCCGCATTTCTGTATCAAAGTTGAAAATCAGGCATTGCTGTTCTTTATATCCATTAAAGAAACAGTCACTTCAAGTTTTGTAATTAGTTCATGTCATAGGAAGGATGTGTCATAGCTTTAGAACACATTCCATATATCAATAGAATCAGTGGCTACCAACTGTGTGAACTAAACAGAATAAAATACAATGTTATTATTTTATTTCTTTTATGCTGATAAACATTGTATTAGAGACTTTAATAAGTTGCTAATCTCCAAGCTAGTTTAATTGTCAATCAGTTATAAAGGTACCATTTGGAATATTTAAAGGAGACCAGAAATAAAAAATTTTCCTTTTATGTATGTAATTCTCTACAAATTTTAATTCGACTGTAATGTTTATAAATTACATATCGTAGGCGGGTAATGATAATATTGCGCGGAAGATACCACGATTCCGTAAATTGCCGAGTTTTTCCAAGTTTTGATGAGACGACAGATCACATGGTCTCGTGACGCAATACTAGCCAGTCCTTGAATAGAAACAGAAACATGGCGAGTGAGACAGACGGGAGGAGACCAGATTAGGGTTGCACATTAAAAAGTTGAATCTGTCTCCGAGAGATGCTCATAACTATATCTGTTGAACTGTGTATTAAGAATTTTAAAAAAGTAATGTAATTTTAAAATAAATACTTGTACATTGTGTGCTGTGCAAAAATGTGATAAGGATTAAGTGATGGTGCCCAATGTAAAAATTAAAAATTTATCACAATGCAATAAATTCATTTAAGAAGGATGAGATTCATTCGTATTATATGTAAATGACATATTCATTACCTACCCGCAACATACCACCTAAGGACTAACATTTTGAAAATATACATCTAACATTGAAACAGTGAGAGATAATACTGAATTCTGGGCGAAGAGACTAGAACGGGGACTGACTTGTGTATGAAACAATATCCATTATTGGGGAGGTGTAAAAGGCATTGAGAACGGTTTTCATCGGTCATAACTTAAGCATTAGCTTTTTTTAAAAAAACTACAAATAAATCTGCAAAGCAGAAATCATAAGTAATTAATTTAAACATTAATAAGCTTCCTTCTTATGGTTCAATTACAGTGTATTTTACATGTAGGCTACAGTTAGCGTATTGAAAAATCTGATAATATATGCACGTCTGGTATAATAGTTTATGTACTGTACTGGTCAGTGCTCAAAGAAAAAATTTTTTAGGTACAGGCCCTGGGCTGGTGACTTGAATGAACTCACAAACCCTGACTGAAATTCCACAAGACCGGACAGTTCATACCTGTCAACTCTCAAGCTGGGGGATAAACCTCCCGATATTTGGGGGTATTTCCACACCTACCTCCCGATCTAGTAATATCTCCAGATTTTTCGCAGAGAACTGATTATTACATTATGTCAGTCAATTTCATTTCTCAGAAAAAAAACAACACCAAACCATACGTAAATAGATATAATGTATGCAATCCACAGATGCCATATTCTATTTTATCACTTGTGAATATTGTAGTGATGAAATCATGTCGGATTTAGGCATAAGCTAAACAAGCTACAGCTTAGAGCCTCAGTCTGAAGGGGTCTCTCAAATTTATTTTATACCAAATAGGGCCTCTACAGCTTCCCATAGCTTAGGGCCTCGCTATGTCTAAATCCAGAACTGGACGAAATAATTAATATCACATCACAGTTCTTTTCTTCAATAAATAGCATGTTAAGATTAAACATTATTCATGTAAATTTCAGATTTTTTAAAACCACTACAACAGTACTATAGTAAAAAAACATTAAAAGATGAAATTGTCACCAGTTAGCTTAAATCCCATGAATGATCACTGTGAATGCTGTGTAATTTTCTCAGCAAACAAAATCGCATCTCCATTTCCACCAAAGAAACTCAACCAGTTAACTACCGTATATGTAAAGTTTAATTACCATGATTAAATTAAAAGAAGGAATAAAACAAAATATGCCATGCAGTATATGTGCCCCCAAAAAACTAATTCAGAATAAATATTTTCGTTCAGTAAACAGTGTTACATGCCTTAAGACTTAAAGCTAAGGAAATAAGGTGGGACATAAAACATGGGAAAAACAATTGCCACATGTAAGGTAACTTGTGACTGCAGATTTGAACTGTCAAAATGAAGTCCTATAGGCATCATAAGTTACAACAGAATAGAAAATCGTTTATTTGCCAATCAATTGCTGATGCTTACATACACACACTGTCGAACATGGTCTGAAAGGCAGTCCTTTTCACAAGATAAATACAAGGAAAAGGATTAACTGTTAATTAGCCACACAGGCTTTATTGCTTGTGTACTTAAGTCTCAACTTTAGCTATTTTGCAGTTCAGCCACAGCTGACCAGAATATGAAAAAAGGGGCTTGTCATGGGGGATTATAAGGCGTATCATAGGGAGAAATGGCGCGTCCCTTGAGCTCTCGCATATTAGGGAAAGGGGGTGGGGTCAGCAGTGGCTTCCCCCCAATTTCTATTGTCAGCCAGTTAATGTGAAACTGATTTTATACCTGACCTATTTTCTTTTTATCGCTGCTATTTAAACTGCCCAAGGGATAGTTTTTATCAGTTCCAATCACTATAGATTACCATTTATACATACTCCATGTAACCAGCATAGACTGAAAGGGTTTTTTTTGTTTTGTTTTTTTTTTTTAAAAAAATTTCAATTTTTTAAGATTACTGAAAATTGTGTTTTCTCGAAACACAACCGTGTCAGGGGTTTAGAATCTTATTTTTAGCAAAGCTTCCATTTCATTAAAATCAGATCTCAATTTCACCTAGGACAGCGGAGATTTGGTTTAGATTGTGCCGTGTTATTGCATGTATGTCAACATCTTGAAAATACATTTACTCATTTCCTCAGGCAAACAATTTTTTTTCGATAAGCCCAACGGGCACCTCACTTTGAATACAGTATGGGCCCGAACTAAAATTAGAGGGACCCCGGGTGTCGATGAGATCAAATTATTTTAGCACTGGGGTGTAGATGAAAGATCTGTGAATTGATTGTTGCAATTTGTGGTCACTTACTCGACCTTCTGCCTATTTTCATAACTCACACGTTTAACACTTTTCCCAGGATTTAAAATATTCAATGGTATGTCTGGAACAGTGCCAACTTTTAGTCTAGGCCTAGCATTTGCGTATCCTAGAGATGCCATTTTTTCAGGATCCCTCTTGTAACATTCCTTTGAGAAATGTAATGAGCACAGAGTGCTGTGTTGTGTTTGAAATCAACTCAGTTGCAATAATGTATCCATACTTTCTTTATGTCTTTATCTTTTGGAAAAGAAAAAAAAATTTGTCCACAGCCTTTTCTTAATGTGCCATTACACCCGTAAGCAACGCAAAACGGCATTGTCTTTTACACTGGCAACTGCCAGTCGGGATGCTGGAGTCGCTACTATGACATCACACCATGAAAGTAACCGAATAGGCACGGAAATTTTGCATATGAGGTCACGGAAATTCAGCGCCTTTAAGATATGCCAATATTTAAATATTGGCATTATGTTCGCAGATGATACTTCAGAATAAGGTTATTTTCTATAGTGCTTTTATTATTATTCTATATTTCCATTGATTTCTGGTCTCCTTTAACCTCAGTGAATTACCAAGTCAGCATGAACAAGAGACTTGTCATTATTATTATTATTATTATTATTATTATTATTATTATTATAGAAAGAATGAGTTCTAGTTATAGGTAACCAAGGAGTTATGGAGAATAGAAGTAGTACAATTCCCGTTTCATTGCTCACATGCTTCAATTTGCACATGAATCTTACTGATCTATCCTCAAAACTGATGGGACAAATGTTTCAGTACAGTTAAGTAGGTCTTCATTACGTAATGGGAGGTACAAATGGAGCCCCGGCAAGGGCTGAATAATTTACTTGTGTCTTTCAATAACTTGAAAATGAAAATGCTGCATTTTGTCAGCACAGTCAAGGTTTCTTTCCTTCAGTTAGGTAAGTATTTTCCTACAACCCCAATGGGCAAGTCCCTTAAATTATAGAAAGGACTTGATCTAGATTTAGAGGGACCTTGCCATTGAGCTGTCCAATATTTTTAGGTCTGAGGACATGTGGTGGCATGTGAAGACACCTTGTGAGCTTAATAGACAGTAAAATCAAAGTAGTTTTTCTTGCTTTAATGTTGAACAGCACATGGGTTTAAATTGTAAAATTTTTTGTTTAAACAGACAAAATTTATCCTGTATCTAAATTAAACACTTTTTGATGTGAGAGTTACAATAAGAATGATTTATTTTTGAGAATAATGTGGCTGTTGATAAATGTTGTGTACCTGTTTTGTATTAAGACTGGCAGCTTACCCATATGCATTCATTGTGATCATAGTAATCTCTAGTCACAGTACAAGCTCAATTACATAGACTGGTTTACCGATTGTTATAGAAAGTTTTTTCTTGTGTAATATTTTGTGAAGAAGTATTCTGAATGTTGGGTTTAAAATGTTTATAATAGTAAATCAAAGTAATGAGCTGATGAATGCTGTGGGAACATTAATTGACCTGTCTTCTCACTTAATGTTCCTAGTATTGCTATATTTTCGAAAACAAAATTCCCATATTTTCAGCACCATTCCTGTATTCTTGTATTTGAAAGATGCTTGACACCCTGCATTACATAACTAAGGATAATCGGATTTCAACTAAATTTGGTGTGCACTTTTATGTTAATGAGACTCTGAATGAGTAGGATTTCTTGCTTTCATGTCCTGATGTGGACGAGTTATTGGCCCTGAAATGCCCATTCTCCTAATAATATTTCCATCACAAGTTTCTCTGTTTAAGACCCTGCTGATCATATTGATCATATTTTAGTTGGTGGCGGCCCTTTGTGATGCAACTATCTCAAATAACTCTAGTTTACATTATTTTCATACACATGTTTCAGGTTGCAAAGATTGACATTGAATATGCCAAGACAGCTAAGAAGCTAGATGTAAAGAGACTCAAGTCAACCATGTGGAATGTATTGACAAAACATGAGGTAAGCTACCATATGTACTCACTTATAAGCCAAATCCAACTGCAAACTGCACAGGCCAAGATCTGCTACTGCATAGTACACTGGCAGATCTGGGTCTCTGTAGTTTGTTAGGAGTAATCAGTAGAACAAAAAGCATAGAAGCTGATCTGCTGCCACATTATGCAACAGCAGATCAGGGTCTATATTGTTTGCACTTGTACTCAACTTATAAGTGAGTACATGTGGTATGTAATACAAGTTCAGCCCTGTGTCAAATATTTTAGATGCATTTCAACTAGTACATTATTTATATGTATTAGAGTTTCTATTTTGGACTCGCTCTTGATCACAACATCTTTCATCTCCAAAAACAACAATTTTGCACAAAATATGTAGCAGAACCAGTTTTACTGTATTTTGATCATATTCAGGCTCTCATCAGTGTCTATTCTAGAACTTGCAGTTTATGAGTAAACTCCTCTCTCCATGTGAAAACTGGGAATTTTCTGAAATGTGGAAGGGGTTTAATGTTGAAATAAAGTTACATCAACAAAATATAACTTATTCTCTTGATTCTGGGTATAATTTTTTTTAATAAGTCACATGAATCCTGCAGTCCTTCATCCCCCTAGAGTGGACTCTGTTGTCTTGAAGTTTTCCTGTAAGTACAACCAAACTCCCTTAGGCTCAAAACTGAAAGCTTATAAACCCCTCCCCTAATCTGATTTGATGTTTGAAGTGCAACTATGTGATTAAAAAACAAGCTTGCAAGAAAGGGAAAAAACAGTTTAAAAATTAGGCATAAATTCTGGTATGCTTCATTATGTTTGAAGATCATTATAATTCTTTGAAACTTGGCAGAGGCAAGGTGACTCAATGGTTAGCATGTTGGACTTGCAACTGAAAGGTTGTGGGTTCAGATCCTACCATCAGATCAGCCTGTGTTGGCTACTGTGGTGTGTCCTTGGCAAGGTACTTTACCTTAACTGCTTTGGCAGTAAATAAACTGCTTAAATTGCTGTGCCATAAAACAGCAAATCAACGAAACCACCACCCTTTGGAATTTAAGCTTTGAGATTAAATGTTTGATGCTCCACCACACCAGTGGTAGGGCATTTGTGTTTCTAGTTTGCTTGTAAAGATTTTGGAGTCTATGGCCTGGTTGTGTTTTGGTCTGAGGAAGATATAATATTTACAAAGTATATTTTATTTCAGTTCTTGCAGATGTTGATAATTATTTTTGTTTCTTATCTGTATTAGCAAATGATGAGACAAAGGTGCCACTTTTCAGGCAGTCATGGCAGTCACCGTGGTGGCTTTGTCAATTGTACTAAGATTGTTTGTTAAAGTTTTGTGTTAAAGTTTTTTCAGGTCACATACATTAAGGGGCGGGTGGGAGGTGTTTATATTATATCCATAGTTCAATGGTGGTAAATACGCCATGCTCTACTTTTCCCTTCTTTTAGTTTATACCATATTTCATGTATTTTTTCGTACCCTTTAATTTTTCATACACAATCCAGTTATCAAAATAATAATTATTTAAATGTATCATAATTTTTCGTACATATCATTTTGTATTATTTGAAAAATTCATTAAATTATCGGACATAAAATTTCCACTAAGAAGATTTACGTTTGCAAAAAAGATCAAAAATACTGTATTCCCATTTTGTTTTTACAAAAATTAATGATTAATTGTTGGTGAGAAAATATAATGATTGATGCATAAGCATGGGCGCCCGCAGCATAGGTCAAGGGGGGTCACGTGAACCCCCTGGATATCATACTGCAATATATATATTTAATCATGCAAATGAAGCTGAAAATATGTCACAAGATTCTGTTCAAAACGCTTAGTAAATATTAGCTTTAGTTTCAAACTGCCTACTATACTAACTCTCCCGGTCATGACTGACTGGACCCCCCCCCCCCCCATTTTTGTAAAAGATCCTGCGGGCGCTCATGTGCATAAACTCTTATTGTCATTACAATATCTACTGGTGTTTATTAACAAATGAACAAAGGACTTCACAGACCATACCTTTAAATATTATTGTTAATTAGTTCTCCTTATTAAGTCCGTCACCGTAACAAAACACCACGTGCATTTTAAAACGAGTTCTGAAACCCTTTGATGTTGTCTTATCCAACAAAAATTACGTCTCAGTACATGCTAAAGTGAAGACCACAGACCATTGGTCAACTAGTCTTATTGTTTCGTTAGTCATACAAACATAAAATATAAAAACCTTGTCATTTTCCATCATAAATTTGAAAGTCACGGACTCCATTAAATCGATTCATATATATACATACACTATCTTTTAAGTGTTTGTTCTGTTTTGACTTGGATATAATTAACATTTTATTACAAATCTATTCTATGATATACCCCACTATTATCTTTATTGGCGAGTTCGAATAACAAGTAATGCATATGATCGCTTGTCCTTTTAACATCTGCTATATGGACAACGGCTTCAGTAGCACATTGACAGACTTTCATTTCCCTAAAGAGAGTCTCATTTCCCTACTGGTAGCCTCACTGATTTGACCTCTTCAGTCGATTCTTGCCCTCAATCTGGTTTCAACTGGAATAACCAAAGCCCTAAGAATGTTTAATTACTGTGTAAATAACTGCATAGCCATGTGGTTGTTGTAACAATGTACATCGTAATTAAAACAAGAACGAACTGTTGATTTAGCGGTGTTTATTCCTAATGGAAGATAGTAGGGTCGTAATACATGAGGTCAGGTAACTGAAAATAGTCTTTTTTTCTCTTTGCAAAAGCTACAAATCACAACTACACTGAATAAATATGGTTTTGTACACTGAAAAATTTTTGTTTGATTGATCTCTCTGGCGCGCGTGCACACACACACACACGTGCGTGTGCGCACTCATGCGCATTAACTTCAAAGTTGATTTCAAGTTCTTTATTTTTTATTGCAGTTTGATAATGAGATTATTGTTGCGGTAAAAATACAACTTGCACTTAATTTCTTGACAATGTGGGGTCGTATCGTTGCGTACAATTTACCAATAAATAATACCCATAACTTATACATGTTCAAACCATCTTGATCATTTTGCCTATATTACACAACATAACAGCTACATATGTTCTAAATGCAGACGAGCTTGCACACTGAGACATAATCCTCTCTCTCTCTCTCTCTCTCTCTCTCTCTCTCTCTCTCTCTCTCTCTCTCATAACAACAGTACTTTTGATTTATTGTAATTAGATTCTTGAATTGAGAGCAGAATGAGACAGAAAATATACGTTTACTTTGTATATTTGTACCGTTAGGTTGTTGAGTAGCGTTTGTACCGTAGAACTTGTTTTGGTACGATCCCTTTATTTTTCGTACACGGTCAGTACCACCAAATGATAATTATTTATTTTACATATAATTTTTCGTACACTGAAATTAATAATTATTTTTTCATGTACGAAAAATTACATAAAATACAGTAATAGATGTTATGCAATTTAAAATGGTAAGAACTATAGAAACAAGTAATTTGTACATTGTATTCTTTTAGCAGCATTACATCTGACAGTATTGCATGTTTCTGTGTGCTGATCTTGTTTAAACTTATACAGCAGGGTTTGTACAACTTTGAAATATTTTTGATAAGGGAATGCCTTCAACAGTCCTTGAATTTTGTTGAAAATTCATGAATTTGTCTCAGAATTCCTTGAATTTATCTTCAGAAATAATATTTAAAAAAACCATTAAAACCAAATAAAATGTGTAACTTTTAAATTCAGAATATTAGTTATTTATGTTCCAAAAATAGTAAATAAATAAATCAATAAAATGGAATAAAATTGAGTGGTTCCAATGACACAAGGCAGGTAGTTACCAGGTGGAATAGCATTGCTTTGCTGGAGTGACATGCTAATTGGTTTTGTCTTCAGCTTTTGCACCTATGCATGTAATGATAAAGTAACATGTGAAGAAAATTCAATTTTCATTTTCTTTTACAACTTTTCATAGTGTTTCAAAAACAACTCTCCTGGACTGTGCAATCAATGCAGAGGATATATTTAACTCAGATTTGTTTAAAATCAAGTCCAAAGCATTTGTGGATATTAGTTTCCAAGTCCACATTGGTACAGGCACGACAAGCAGTAATTATTTTGCCATTGTCAACATCAGATTCAACAGTTAAGTTTTCATCAAAGTGTTTCATTTGCATATATATGCTAAACCCATTGAACAAGTCTTATGATCCTTGGCATGAATCTTCATTAAACTTAGACAATTCATTTAAGTTCACTCTCCTCAATGTCCTAGAGTCCAGGTCACAGTCATATAAAATTTTTGGAAAGTTTTTTCATTTGCTTACATTTTTTAAACCGTCAACCCCTTGATGGAATTTCTTTATCCTTTGGGATAAATCATTATGAAACTTAGCTGATTCAGTGACCTGCTGGCTCAACCTTCTCACCTTGGGTCAAGGTCGTACATTTTACAGCAGTGTTTTGATTGTTGGTTTGACATGCATCCTCACCTTCTTATTCATGTACATTATTTTATACAGTCATCTCCAGAAGAGGAACAGAATATAAACAACAATTCAGTAGAGGCAGAGAAACGGCTGACAGGATTTGTCAAAGAAATGACAGGATCTTGTACTTTCCAAGAACTTCTTACTGATCTACCTTCAAAACTGTCTGGACAAACAGCCCACAATCTCAGTGTTCCCATTGCCTTTGTATGTCTTCTGCACCTGGCAAATGAAAAGGTAAATAGTAATTCTGTTCATATGAGATGGCATGATTATTTGGGTTTCTGGTAATTGTTTTCACTGTGTGTAATTCTGACAGTACCTCTTAGTGAGTCTGACAAATCTCTCTGTAATATCTTTATTTTGCTTCCTAAATTCCAAGATCCTCTCTTCAGTGAACCAGTGTTTTATCTACAAATGGCTTCATGTAAGTCATTTGACTCATCAAGGCAAAAAACAGTGAGTCAAAATCCAAACCTATGAATCCTATTCAAGCCCATGATCAGTCTTCAGTAATTTTTAAAAAAATAATTATATTGTTAAATAAACAACAAAAATATTAGTTTAAGTTATATAATGTGACTAAAGCCAATAAGGGGCAATGCCTTTGCCAGAAGCATCTGAACATTATATATTTGTTAAAAATTTTGTTCATGGTTTCATATCATCAGAAATAATCTGAGCATATATAACAAGGCGTTTATTGTTGGTTATGTCAGTACTTTTCATCTGCCATTGCTGTCACAAATGACGAATTTTGCAGGTCACGTATAAGACTATCCTCAACAACGTTTGATAGGTACTCCAGTACCTCTGAACAGGTAGTAGCTAAGTCATACTGAACAGCAGAATTCTTCAGATGCTAATAGCATCAGTTTCTTTAGCCATTAAGTCATGTATTAAATTAAGAAGAGATTTGTATTTTAAAAAAGGTATGTCTTTTACACTCAGCCAATGTACGCACTTAAGTAGCACTTTCGCTGCTATGTCTTGTTTGTAAAATGGCATTAAAATCTGCCTGGTGTTGTGAACCTTCAATCAGCAGTTTGTGTTTAGGCAACCCAGCATGCTTCCCAGTGTACTGTTCTGAAAGTTATGGTTGTTGTGCACATTTGGTCATCGAGGTTTATTTTAGCGTCTGTACATATATGGCAAAACATAAAGGCGTCTTCATTATTACATTCTTCACTCAACTTAGCGTCTTTTTGAAAACGTAGCCAGCTGTATGTTTTCAACCATTGCTGCACAAAATTATTTTTTATCTTACGAGTAACTGTTACCTCATCTTTTGATGATGAAGGCTCCACTGGTTCGATATCAGTACTTTTATCAACGGTTGGTTGTAAAAACGCGGTCCAAATGATAATTTTCTTTGTTTTGGATCTATTTTAATGTTTTTTTACCTTGGACATCATTTTCATTCAAACGCTGATAGTATCTTGGAACAATGCAAGGCATACATTTGAGCGAATGGAAATTGTTGCTTCTTTGCGCGACAAGGATGCGCATAAAATAATAGTTTCTCGTGAGAATCACTGTAAAATCACGTTTATTTTTCGCCTCTTTCTTGTGTGTGGTGATTTATGGTTCTAACATCCTGTTGCTACAAATGATGTGACAGTTACAGGTCACATAAGGTCAGCTCCAGGCTCCACACTGTTGTGTTAATCAGCAAAATATAACATTGGGGTGCGTCAATTTACGTACCATTAAACGACTTTTGTGTGTCAAATCGGAAAATTCTGTGTATTTGACGCATGACGCATGGGTAGATAAAACACTGGTGAACTTCAAAAGAAACAAAAAAAATGTATGCATCTTCCATTGCTTGATATGGCAGATCCCCCCCAAAACCCAGATCATGATGCAGAGGTAGTAACCCAAAATCTGTTAAATATGTTATTTGTTTTTTAAATGCATTTACAGATGTTTGGTAAGAATATTTATGTTAAAAATGTTCATGTAATAGCAAATTTTGTGTATTTGACTGTTCATTCTCAGGAATTAAAAAAAGAAGGGGCTACAAACCATATCCATCTTGTAGGTCACCACATTATCAAACGATATAAATATCCATCTTGTAGGTATCTATATTGTCAACCTATATAAATATCCATCCTGTAGGTCACCACACTGTCAACCTATATAAATATCCATCTTGTAGGTCACCACATTGTCAACCTATATAAATATCCATCTTGTAGGTCACCACACTGTCAGCCTATATAAATATCCATCTTGTAGATCACTACATTGTCAACCTATATAAATATCCATCTTGTAGGTCACCACATTGTCAATCTATATAAATATCCATCTTGTTCATCAACATGTGTACATAGTTTCATGAATTTCCACCCAGCCATTTAGAAGGAGGTGTCATTAATAACAAACCTATATAAATATCCATCTTGTAGGTCACCACATTATCAAACGATATAAATATCCATCTTGTAGGTATCTATATTGTCAACCTATATAAATATCCATCCTGTAGGCCACCACAATGTCAACTTATATAAATATCCATCTTGTAGGTCACCACATTATCAAACGATATAAATATCCATCTTGTAGGTATCTATATTGTCAACCTATATAAATATCCATCCTGTAGGTCACCACACTGTCAACCTATATAAATATCCATCTTGTAGGTCACCACATTGTCAACCTATATAAATATCCATCTTGTAGGTCACCACACTGTCAGCCTATATAAATATCCATCTTGTAGATCACTACATTGTCAACCTATATAAATATCCATCTTGTAGGTCACCACATTGTCAATCTATATAAGTATCCATCTTGTTCATCAACATGTGTACATAGTTTCATGAATTTCCACCCAGCCATTTAGAAGGAGGTGTCATTAATAACAAACAGATGGATGGACAATATATCATGCCAATAGAGTAATTGGATAAAAATTAAAGACTTCAGCAAATGAAAATGGGTCTTTCAGAAGAGGCTAGATGTCAGCTTGATTAATTGATCCACATATGGCCTATTTCATAGCCTTTTATCTGCTGATTAAACTGAATTAGGTTACCATTTGTTGACAGATATGCACCTAGGTGAAGATAAATCCATTATGAATCTTGCCAGCAATTAAAGATGTCAATTTCAGTAGTGTTGCATCGGATCATTGCAATGAATTTGTTTTAGACAATCAGCTTGAAGAGTGCCTTGAATGGGTTAACGTTACATAAACAGAAGCCCTGAACATTTATAGTATTTTTGTCAAATATCCATTTAAACTGTACAAACCTTTTGCTGCGTAGGATATCCATTTGTTGTTTTAATGCCCCTCCACAACAATGGTAAGGTGGTAAGTGTTACCCTTGTCCATCTGTACCAATACCAACCATTCTGGATTTTCCAGAATTGTTACAAATGCTTAGCTCTCCATTCTAATGAAATTCAGGAAAATCAAAATTTTGGAAGATAAAACTAAACAGGAGTTTTCTTTGTGGATAAAGCTGGGGAGAAATCAACACCAATATGATAGAATGGCACATAGACTAGTTTTTCAAAACTAAGAAAAAAGATAGATAACAAGAACCAATCAACTAGATTGTTAAGTGGTGATAATGCCAGTGGAGGTAAAAGCAAAGGAAATATGAAGATAAATTATTTGTGGGGAAAGCTTAATATTTATGGTTATTGTTTTGACCAAGAATGTTGACAGAATGTGTAATTTGGAGAAATGGATACATTTACAGACCTGCCAACCCTCAAAAATTTTGGCTTGAATTTCACAACTCGAGGTAGTGATTCACAGATTCATGCCGCAAGCAAAAAATCCCCGATTTCTCAATTGGCTTAATTCATGAATAAAACAAATTTTATCCCATTAAGTGCAAGTCAGAATAGCAGCTGTGGTCACTCATACCCATAATGCCCTGTAGCAAGTGTTGTAAAGTATATAATCTATATTTAGAACAAAAGTTTTACAAATGCTCATGAGAAAACCAGGGCCCAACTGATTTTTTTATTAAAATGGCACATGTACATACTCATAGCAACTGTAATTATTTTTTAAACAAACACCAAATGAAGACAGCTTTTTCAAGTGTAGGAAATTTTGAAATATTGAAAGATTAGCATGTATTATAATTTGCTCTAGTCCATATTTATCCACGCATGTACCAACACCACTAATCATTAATTGTTCGACGTTTCATCCTCTGGTTTAACAACATTTCATAATTAAGTTATACAACAGTTAAAAAAATTTCACCTGCATGGAAAAAGATATGTAATCCACAAAAGTTAAATATAGATTGGAGTACACCAAAAATTGGCCTTGCATTCAGCCATCAAACATTGATCTACATTATGCTTTTCGTATAGTAGTATGCCATGAATTTTAGAATTGGGAATGTGCACAGAGGCTCATATTGTTGCTTACAGTTCACCTGTTATACAAGTACTATATAATAAATTGTAAGCAACGATACGGGCCCCTGTGGGCATGTGGCAGAACGATGTGACAAAGCACACAGCTTGCAAAAAGCACACAGATATTGGAAAAAATTAAGAGCACCCAGATTTCAGCTCTGCTGTACTTTAAGACACCTACTCGAGTCCTGCAAGCTACCATGCTGAAGCATTGTTTGTGAGTTTTCTTGTTGAACATAACCTGCCTTTCTCAGTTGGAGATAACAGTGACAGTGAAAGAGTATTTCCTATTATAAGGAAAAATAGGACAAACTTTAGTGTCTCCTTAGGTGCTGAAAATTTGCATCAATTTTGATCACCAAGATTAACCAGCAGGCAAGCCTGAACTGTTTTGAAAACAAATTTACCATAGCCCAGTTGAGGAAGTTCAAGTCTGCCACAGCATCATATCATAACAAATAGCTTGAAATTTGTGTATATCAGCATATTTGGCTGCAGATAAATTTGTACTTATAATCATTGTAAATAATATGTTTTAGTTTTATTTCTGGATTTTCATATAATGCAGTACTGACTATCAAAGTGGATGGAGCTAGTGTCATGGTATAATTTTTCACTAATTGTGTTCAGAATTCACTAATTTTTATCCCTCTTTTCACTAATTGCGAGTCTGGAGGGTTGACAGCTCTGCATTTATTTTCATTGGATCTTAATTCTTACTGACTGGTTACCAGCATGGATAAAGTCAAAGACGCAATATGATTGTACAGACGTTCACTGCTTTTAACAGATATGTTACCCACTCTGGGCATACTGCCTTGATTCAGAAAAATTAATGCTAACTTTCTTAATAAGCATGGTTAGGTCAATAATATAATGGGACATATGTGCTTCATGAATACATTTTTAGTTTCACACAATTTAGTCACACATCTGATTTTTGCAAGAACCAGTTAAATATTGAACTTTAGACAAATATTTCCATTTTTAGAAAAAAAATACTAGTTCTTGTTTTTAAATATATTTTTAAATTTTGCACATGTACCAGACTTTTCCTTTTCTGTTACAGACCTTGAAACTTGAAGATCTTGCATTGGATGATCTTAGGATAACGCAAGGGCTTTAGCATCAGCAAACAGATACACAGCAACATCTCTTATGAATCATCTTCTTACCCAATTTCACAAGTCTTTCTTATATATATCTCATATTATCAGTGTCATTAATATTCCTTACACAACCTCCATGTCTCTTACATTGGAGGACAGTTTGCAATGTAGATCCAAGTTACATAAATATCAAAACATGAAAACAAATGTTGAAGCAACTGTTTAGTGTGTAATTTATTTATTCTGTTCCATAAATATAAAAAATTTTCAACAGGCCACAATCATGAATATAAGTTATTTGTAAAACTTAAGTTTAATATTATAAAATACAATTTTTAACAATTCAACTCTGGAGAGCAATTTGAGTGACAGTTGCTTCAATCAACATACTATTGCTATATATATTTTTGTACATCTTTTAATGTATGTAACACAGTACATAGTCAACTTGCTAAGTTATATAATTTCTCTCATTTGGTTGTCAGTCTTCACAGTTGATATCTTCATTTGTCAGGGGATCTTGCATAAACATTTGTTATCACAATATTGTGAGCTTGATAAATTTTAAAATGATTCATGCATCATTTTCATGTCTTCGGAATAAAAAGATCAAATTTCTTGCTGCCAGATACACAGTTGTGCAGTGTTCAGCTTTTTGTCAAAATATAATTTGTGTCAGGCCCATATTAGCAAGATATAGTAGTCTTTTTCCAACAGTGGTTGACGTTTTTCATTCATATGTTTCCAAATCTTCGTGATAGTGTCTATCATACTTTAATATAATCATTTTGAAGTTATGAGACTGCATTCTATGATAAGCTCACTCATCCCTTTTCTCCTTCAGATATGTTCCCTGATCACATTAACGTTAGGGATATAAGCCTACTACCTCTCGAATGAAGCCCTACTATCACATAGACAAAGGACAGTCCTCTTGCCTATTACCTCCCGTTACCACCACCACTACCAGGTGTTGCAAGTTTTTAAGCTTCTCTTCCTTACAACATCGTATGAATCCCAAGCCAGGTTTGTGTTAAATTCAAACCATCCATGTATTGAATGTACAAAATGTACTTTGCCAGTACCATTCATTTTGTTTGCTATATGGTCCAAGAGTGTATAGATTATGGTTTTGCAAATGTTGACAAATGCAAAGAAAGATTGTGACAACACCAATTTTAAAATTCCTACAAGTATATATGAAACAATGGAGGAATATACATCCATTTTTGGCAGTCCTAGTAGCTTAAGTAACCCACACGTCCGAACATGGCCTTCAGACCTAAGTCCAAGCACTTAGGGATTATTAACAGATGCAATGGATCTCTCCTTTACTACCATATAGCCATCCACAATCCAACCAGTTCAGATGGCCAGCTTGCCAGTCCAGCCTTCTCAATCAGAGGCTCTTGCTGAAAGATCGGTCCATATCACCTTGCCTATGGCTTCATCTTTTGACAATTATGACGGACTTAATGATAGATTTTCCATCCTAACATGCCAACAGTTACATATAGTTACAGTTACAGAGATCTTAGCAGTGGATCCATTTGTCTTGACAGGTCTACAGCTTCATATCTCTACAGGTACGGAGACCTTAGAGACACATTTTCCATCCTAACAAGTCTACAGCTACATACAATTACAGTTACAGGGATCTTAGTGATAAATCCATCTGTCTTGCCAGGTCCAAGGCTCTATGTCTCTACAATTACAGAGATCTTGATGATAGATTTGTTCATCCTATCATGCCTACAGCTACATACAGTTGCAATTACAGAGATCTTGGTGTTCATCATACCAAGAATAAGACTACCCAAGCACATTATGATTGGGATTTTAGTGATAGATTTAGCCAGCCAGCCATGGTCACAGTATGGCCGGTACTGGCATGAATTGGACCATGTTCTGCATGGCTGGCAACTGTGCTAGCCATACTCTGTGTGAATCCTTACCAATACTAAATTTTTTCTAAGAAAATCATCCAGTGGAACTTGCTTTTCCTTTATTCACTGCTTACCTACATGGTATTGGCAGTGAATTATATTGAGACTCATTCCATCATCGTTGCCTCAGTGAATGTTTTTTTCTGAAAATAAGCAAGCCATTGACAGTTTGATACAAGACACATTCCATAGCATACTATACTGAACTCACGGCATTAGATATAAAATTTAGTGGCAGTTAACATGTCTGCCCCCACTTTTTATAAAGTGGATTAATACAAAAAAATATCCTGCCACATTGAAGCAGGTTTGGGATGTTGTTGCCATGTCATTGATGTTATATTTGGCCTCCTTGGGGATTTTCTGAAAGAGGGGGGGGCTCAGACAACCAATGTGCATGAGAGTCAGTGGCAAATGTGTTGATTGCCTCTGCCAATCTTAACTTGATAGTCATAATACATGTTTGTGCTCCATGAAATTTAAAACAAAACATGAAAAATGCTCTGGCTTTAAAGATGGCTCTTTTTGGTTCGGGAGCAGATTTGAAGAAGTTTGGAGGCAGGCAGCTTAAAACTACCCCTCTGACTTGCAGCTCCACCCAGCCATCCCTGCCACATTGGACAGAAGATAGGTAAGCTAATCCAAGGGATCTTTTATGTTCCAAGTGCTGTTCAGATCTCAACCTTTTGCCATCAGACAACAGCCAAAGTCTCATGTCCATATTCACCCGACTTCATGAAAGATTCTTTGGTTTGCTTACTGCAACATATTTATCAGTTTCATTTTCTCTATTCAGTCTAAATATCAACTCCTGGATCTTTACCAGATTATGAATTGTGTCATCACCCTGTTCCAGTTGACATCCTGTATGGCAACGGCAACATACCCAGATGATTTCCCCCCAAAACATATGATAAGTTCTATTCTCCTCAGAGGCAAAAGTGATCTCTTGCCTTTTTGAATCATCAGTTTTCTTGTTAATTTGGGGAAAATCTGACCTTCACCAATTCAAGTGTTTTGTCCACCTTGGTATGAAGGTTATAACCAATCTCAGTGATGTAATCTACCTCCTATCTGCATTATGCGGTTTGTCAAACTTGCACCATTTTTTCCAAAAGGACAGGAATTTCCATGAGAGAGCTCTTGCAGCGCTTCTCGTTATTCAGTATTCATGCATTACAAATGACTTTGCAGCCTCAGTGGCACCCATTTCGAGTCCACTCAATCAAAACATCAATATCGCTGACGAGGTACAATAGTTCCTGTGTCAGTGGTGCAACCACAGTTGGATCATGGCAGGAATTCCTCAGGATAAGCCTCAACTGGAAGTGACAGTATGTACAGATGCCAGTAATGTATGGTTGGGGAGCCCACTTGTTGCAGGACTTAAAATACTGTCAGCAGCAAAAGGGGACAGAGAGAACTACCTCTTCACATCAACGTCTATATGGAAGCTATCATAAATGCCTTTCAGTTCTAGAATGTCAGACTATGCGAGAAGTCAGTCCTGATTCTGTAGGACAACTCCGTAGTGGTGACTAACCTCCTCAAACAGGGGGTCACCTAATTGCCCCAGCCAGTGTGTGCTGGTTTGGCAGTTTTTTTGTCAGTGCTGCCAACTTCAGGTCAACATACTAATCAGACACATTAAGGGCAGAGTTGGTATCTTGGCCACTGTTCCCCCAGAAAAGGTCAGGTTATCCATACAGAATGGTCCCTTCCTCTATCGGATTGGGGGCATCCTGTGATCAATCTTTTACAACAAGGTGGAACAACAAATGGGACATCTTTGACTCACGGGTTTTGGTCCCTAAAGCATGGGCTCTGGATGCACTGTTAATCAGTTTGGAGGGGTTTGGGTATTTGCCTACACTCCACCCCCATGGTCTTAGTACTGAAAATAATACAGAAAATAGGTGGTTGGAATTTTGCAAGACAATTCAAATAGCCCCTCTCCAGTGGGACAAGTCCTGGGTCAGTGATCTATTTGATATAGCAACAGACCTACCCAGAAATATTACAGCCAAACCAAATCTCTCCAAACATCCACAGTCACAAGTGTTCCCTGTCTGGACCATTGCCTCTTTCCTGGCTCTTGTCAGGAGAGCCTTGTGTGTGTTTGTGTGTACGTGCATGATGAAATCTCAATCATGTGACCACCCATTGCCCCTTGGGGATATTCTTGCTTATGTTGTCATGTCTGTTTGGATATCACAAGAAAACTATCCAATGGATATTTTGTCTTCTCAAATTAATGACACACACACTGAAAAAATTATATTATCATCTAGGTCAATTATTCCATTTTTAAAAACTAGTGCAAGAAAATGACTCCTTTGTGCTTGTTTCACACTGAATGTTGCAAAATATTGTTTTTAAATTTTTGTGTGGAACTGAATTTGTGAAAAAAGTTAATATTGCATAAACACAGATGCTTGGACAAAAATCAAAGGAGAATCTCTTATTAAAAAAAAGAAGGAATGATGGTTGAGAAATTCCTTGTTCCACCAATATTGTACATTGTCATATTTGATAGATCTATTTGAAAGTCAGCAAACTGGAAATATTAGAAAATTTGTCTGCAATTCACGCTTATCCCTACTATTGCAGTTTAGTAGATTTGTATTGAAAATCATGTTGTAAGCCAATACATGTTTTGTAATTTAAAGATTCTATACCAACAGCCGGGAATATACAACACAGGATGTGGTAGTTGATTTATCAAGTGTGTTATGTTCTTGCTACATTACAATTATATTTAATAGTTAAATTCAATAGATTCAGCAAACCCAACAGAATTATGACATTTTTAAAAAATTTTATTTCATGTTCTTCATTTTTTATGAAATGTCCTTTATATACAAACATGGAAGAGATAAATATTGGGATATAAAGGAAAATTTGTAAATAAATTAAATTAGATTATTTTAATAAAGTGAACTGCATCTCTGCCAAATGTAATAATGCAGACAAAATTGCTGAAATTCTATTGGTATTAAGATGCGAAGTTTGATGTAGACAAAATTGCTAAATTCTGTTGGTATTAAAATGCAAAATGCACTGCATGTAAAGAAGGGTAGGTGTAACTAAAGAGCAATAAATAGATACCACCAACAATTAAATTTCATGTGTAGCATCATGGTTATTTCTTTGTTAGACTAGCATTAATGAAATTTGTCGTTCCTATTAAGTAAAGAATTTTTTTAAATCACCATTGTAGAAATGAAATTATAAAAATTAAGTTTTTCTCTGGATTTTCCTTATATTTGTATTCATATATATATATATATATATGCATGCATAGTTGTTGTTTAATTCACTCATTGTACATACAAGAAAACCAATCAAATAATATGCCAATGGTTAATTTTCAGTGGAAAAACTAGTTATGTTTGACAATCAAACATTACTTCAAAAGTTTGTGTATAAGCTTAAATGTGATGTTTCACATAAAGGTAGAGTATCATGATTAATCATTTTGAATGATATTTCACATAACAATAGAGTATTATGATCATTTATTTAAAGCAAGATAATGAAAATGGCCTTGTATGAATAGTACACAATTCATCGATATCTTCCATGTATATACTTATTTATAAAACAGGTCCAACTGCAAACCGCAGATTCACATCCACTGTTGCATAATGGACTAGCAGATCCAGCTTGATGCTGTTTGTCAGGAATAATCAGTAGAATTTGAACAAACAACATGAACTCTGATCTGCCAGTGCATTATGTGATGGTGAGCCAGGGTATGCTTTTCTGCAGTTAAACCAGACTTATAACCAGGTCTGATGCTTTTAACTATTTGTAGCTTGTTACATTGATTCATAGATTGTTAGTCATATTCTTTTGTAAACATGTACACTCACATGCACATGCTCATACATGTTTCTGCATGAATGCTAAATATCAGTGTTACACTCAGCAACACAGGATGAAAATGTGTTGTTTTTCTTTTATTGTCTTCAACTGTTGGCATCAAATAAACTTTGGTAAAACAGTTTGTTTTTCAGTGTGAATATTTTTGTCCATATTATTTTAATGCACTGTATTGTGTAAGTATGTAAAATACTAGTTTTTCCTTTTGTTTAAAAAGTGTTTCTTTATGTTTGCTTGTTATCTGATTAGAGCAGGGGTCTCAAACATGGCCACAGGCCATCTGCAGCCAGCCAGGCAGTATCCTGTGGCCTGCAAAAAGATTGGCATTACAAGGTGTCATGAGAGATAACAAAGGTGGTGCTGCCCTTGGGCCATCAAAAATGCCTTCATGCGGCCCTCAGGGTGGTTTGAGCTTGAGACCCCTGTGTTACAGCATGTTCTGTAGCTTGACTTTTATGGATACACTTATATATGACTGTGCACAGGCATTGATAACATAACCTGCTTAGCAAAATTGCTAAATACAAGAAATATTCAAAGATGCATTGGTAGATAGCTTGATATATTCAAAAGGTGCATTGGTAGAAAGCTTGATATATTTGCATTCATTGGCACTTTATAATGAAATTAGAAATTTAGCATTTTTTTCTTATTGAAAAATAGTATATAAAACTTTTCAAACCATTTAGAAAAAAACATACTTAGAACTTCTGGTTGTTGATAGTGGTCTTTTACATTGAGTGAGCACAGGAGAATTTTGCTACCTCAGACTGCCCAAGTCCCCATAAATTGAACAAATTCCAATATCTTGATGACTATGGGAGTACAGAGGTACATAAAATGCCTTCAGCATCTCAACCAAGTGCAACTGCAGTGATTTCTCCATGATTTTCACAAACATTTTCAATAATTGCTTGTGAGAAATAACTTTCAGTGAGCAAAGATGAATGTTAACAGTTGTTTCACATCAGTAGCAACACAGAGGCAAAAAATGTGTCATGACAGTAGCACTATATCATATGCATTGGAACTGCATCTAACAGCCGACTTTGCCAATGAATACCCAAATCTGTATGCATGCTGTTTGTTGTACAGCCTCACCAAAAGTAGATAAAATACTTTTAATAACTGGATAATTCATGAAAGCATCTAATGACTCAGTGGTAAAAGACTTCATTATGAAGGTTGGTCTAGCAGTCACACACTTTCTTATATTGAATTGTCTTAATATAATAACAGTTTTATAAAGCTCAGAGCAAAATGTGTGATTTTTACAAGCTTGCTTATTTGGGGGTTGGGGGATTGACACAATCAAATGTCCATGAGAAAACACTATACATGGATATGGCCCATGAATATTTGCAATCTCTTCCCATTGTGGCCATATTTAGTGGATTCTGTACTTTTTGATTATAGTGTTTGTAGTGTTGACTATTATGAACAAGACCGAAGTGCAACAGGGCAAGCTTGTAAGTCCCATGTCCTTATAGCAAGTGCACAGTATCCTACTATACAAGCATTATAATTGATTTATTTTATTCTCTTTTATAATAATAAACTGTATCTAAATTACTTTCTTCAGAATAAACAATTATGCAGAGACTTTTTAAATGAAAGATACAATGTGACATCATGTGATAAAGTAAGAGACTTGTTGGGTCCAACATGGGCCTAACTGCATCCAATAATTGTTTGACAACATCCAGTAAGAGGTAAAGATACTGGATCATGACACATAATGAATTTGCATAGGAATTTGTGCAAAGAGTATATAATAATTGTAGATTACTGCATTTTTATAGGAAAATATGAATGAGTTTTTTCTGAGTAATTCCTTGGAAGTGCAGTGTTACTCCGAAAAAAATGAGTTATATTATCCCGTACAAATGTAGTAACCTTGCTATTATATACTCATTTTGTTTTCCTACCTAAGGTTTAATAATAAAGGAATACATTAACAGAAACAAAGTAAAATGAATTTCTTCTGTATTTTAAAATAAAGAAACAACCATAAATTCATCTAAATAACAGTATTAATACGCACATAGCTCTGCCCAGTGACCTTTGAACTTTGTTGTATGCTTGACATTAGCTTTTTAAATAAAATGCTCGTTTTGATCTACTTAAATTTGAAATATCTGAATGAATACACAGTGATAAAACTTTTACAGTTGGTCTGGAATGGATGGATTTTGTTTTCTTGTTGATCCAACTCAAATCTGATTTTCTACTTAAAATGGACTGGATTTATTGTGTCATTTCAGTGCAGTAAGGAGAAGGTGATTTCAGTTGGAAATGTAGTTGAAATTGCAGTACCATTTTTGTGTATATTAGGTTTTCCATGACATGGGTCATGTCATTCGGATTTGCAGAACTAGCTAAGAAAATACATTTTCAGGAAGTTCAACATGCATAAATGTAAGTATATTTATTACCATTTTTATTACCAGCTAAAGAAGACATTTGTTTATGCCCTGTCACTTGCATGTTCGCTGTTTGAGGGACCCCAGCTATGACCTGTATCATAAAGTGTGTTTTTTATCACTGACTAACATTGTATCAAAATAGTTAAATGTGGAAAATTGCAAAGCAGCTGTTGTGTGACAGTCCATTTAGCCAGCGGAAATAATACTTTTTCATTGTCTTGGCTTATTGGCTCTGATGTTCTTAGTATCCAACCAAAACTGTCAGTAAAAATTTTTTCTTGAATGTTTCGACTGACTTGTAAAATTGTATGCCTCTGATAGATATGCAATAGCCCTTGGCCTCAGTATGCTTTTCGGTGCTATTCATATAGACGCTAGAATGTACTGGTCATAATCTAAACCATTCTATTTGCAAAAAGTTAATGAATATTTCTCCTAAATAACTGTTTAAATAATCAGAATGGTATTTTCAATTGATGTGTCTCTCACGTTGTTGACATTGCGAATATCACATTCATTTGTTTGCTGTTTCAAAGTTTCATTTGGGACTCTGTGAACACATCCACATCTATATTATCTTTACTTTCAAATTGACATAACAGCTTGTTCAGTTCATTCACAAACAAATCTAAGCAACCAAAAGTATCTATGACATGAGTGTATATGGTTTGCTTACATAGTAGTTCCTAATACACAATACTATTTTTAGACACCTGTCGTGCAGTATGAAGCCATATAGTATCGAAAAATATTGCATGATTCTGACAATGTATAGTTAACGGATAATTCACTGGAGTGAAATATGATAATTTTTCACTGCCCATCAAAAGACATTGATAACATTTTGTCAATGTGACCAAGAAATTTTAAACTATTCTTAGATGCTTGCGTAGTCTAGTGTTGTTTTCTGTGTGAATATGCACAAAACATGAATATAAACGGTAAACTGCTGACATCACATGGAGCTGAACAAGAAATCTGCTTCTTAAGGCTGTGATACATATTGCTAGCCAATATATTTGAGCGATAGAGGAAAAGAAAATTTGCTTGTTCTGAGTGAATAACATTTCATCTCATAGGTAAAAAACTAAAGCATTTTCACCAACTCGATGAGATATATCTGTTTTTCACTTGTTTCAGGCAAATATCCTCTATTACAGCATCTACAAAGCAGAATGTGTATTTCTGGCTCATTGGACAGTTACAGTTCTGTTTTAAAGGCAAGCCAAAGAAAAATGTTATAATCATTACTGAAAGTGATTTATTCTGGAGGAAAAACAAGTAAGAGACAGTGTCTTCTGAAAGTCATGCCACTGGTACATGGATGGAAGGCACAGCCAGAGGGTCAACACTGAAGGTGGACACAAGATATCCAGAACAATGAAAAATACAACAGTACAACCTAATATAGCAAAGCCTGTGAATAGCAAAATATCTACAGAGTCAGTTGAACCAGTTACCATTACAAAATTATGATATACATGTGTTCCTCCAGTCACTGCTTCCAATCAAGATTAACTGGTTCAAATTTGAACACTGTTCCTAAATGATCAAGACAAGTGGAGCACATAACTTGAATGGACTCATAAATAATCAATTTTCCACTGCAAGTGCCTGTGTTTATACAAATATCTTTCAATCAAATACTCCTGTAATGGCTTCTGCCTGTCTAGTACATAGTCATACTTTTGATGTTAGACTTACAAAGCATCCTTCTAAGTCAATTGCCTCCACCATTTCAGCTAATGTACAATGCACCATTGATACACACTGCTGGTCAGTTAGCATTACATACTAATGGAGGCAGCTCATGAAATCCAATAGATGTAACTAGGACAAAGTACTAAAATATCTGCGTGATCTGCCAAGGTGTAGATGGGGTTGACATATTGGAACCTTGGCTAGCGAAGATGATGCTAACAAGGAAATAAATGGGTAAAAAGTATAGGTTCACTTCAAACCTGGAAAATCCCTGTATATTTTTTGTGCAAAATTTGGTCAAAGTTGGTTGAAAAGGAATGAATTTCAAGACAACTGCAGAAAAAATTAATTGATGAACAAGATCCAAAGTTTTAATGATGTGCTTATAATCAGTCAAGTTTGTTTCCACTCTGGGAACCATATTTTTCATCCAATTTTGATTACATTTAGAATATATGCTTATATCATCAAGCTCCAGGATGAGTTCTATGAGGAGGAAGATTTATATATGATAATGAAGTGGTCTTGCATCTGATTGACCAAGTATATTATACCTCAAGAGGCTGTATTTCTGATCAAAATTTTATAAAACTTGGAAATTTTTTATATCAACAAGATCTTGTGACAAGTTTGTTAATGAGCGAGATCAACACATATTCCAGTGATCTTGCATCCAATTTGCTAAACTTGTTACCAATCTGGAGGTCATATTTCTCATCTGATTTCTTTGTTCAAACTTGGAATATATGCTCGTATGATCAAGATCTTGCATGAATTTGATAATGAGCGAAATCCACACATTGGTGATTTTGCATCTGAGTGGCTAAACTTGTTACCTCTCTGGAGACCATATTTCTGATCTAATTCGAAACAAACTTGGAATTTAGGTTTGTATCATCGTTGCCCAAGCCGACAATGAGTAAGATTCAGCCATATTAATAAGGATCTCTTATATGATTAGCTGAACTTGATACTACTCTAAGATTATCTATTGTCTGATTTTGGGTAAAATTGGTAAACAGACAAATAATTAAGTACTTGGATTGGCACAATTATAAGCAATATATGTGCATACTGAGGTCGTCATACATTTACTTCCTTCAGCTTTTCAACACCAATGGATATTTATGATCAGAATTTTATTAAACTTGGTAAATAGGCTTATAGGAGCAAGATGCCCAATGAATTTTAGAATAAGAAAGATTTGCACATATTAATGAAATCCAGTGCAGTTAGAAATGGTTCTCAGTTCATATGCTATGTAATCAGTTTGTTTTCACTTTCAGTATACCTTTTTCCGTCTCTTGCTAAAGGGAAGTAACCCATGATATTGACTTTTGGGAATCAAAGGTTTCGGGTTACACATAGTTCTTTCCCATGCAAAAATTCCAAACTAGATTTTTTTTTTATAAACAAGAATCAGAGTACAAGACAAGATGCTTGCATTTCAATAGAGCAATTTATGCATAAAAAAAGCATTTTTTTTTTTTTACAAATAGTACAAATAGCAAATTAATATCCCATTGGGATTAAAATGAAATTTTCGTTTATAACTGAAGTAAAAGGAAAAATAGAAATATAACCAGTAATATCAGAAAAGTAGCAACAATAATTTGATATAAGAGGAGTTTGTAAAAACCAATGAGTCATTACATTCTTGAGACACTATTATGATATTATGGTGATTAGAAAGGGATGGTAGCTAATAGTAGAGCATGCTTGACTCCTGTGCAGGAGTACTGGGTTTGATGCCAAGACCAGGCTGGCTGCTATGTTGTGACCTTACGCAAGATACTTTATGCTCACTGCCAATCAAAAACTTGAGCCACTTGGCAAAACACTGTAAAACTGGGCTTAGCACAACCGTCCAATCTTGAAATATTATGCATCTCCAATACACATAAATAATATCAGATTCTTGGTACCTCATCGGTTAGCATACCAAACTCCAATGCATGAGTACCTGGTTCGATTTCAGAACCAGGCTGGTTTAGCTGTTTTGTTAAAGGCAAAACACCTAATTGTCATTGCCCAATACTAATGAACTAAAGCCACTGGGCAAAGCCCCTTAAAATCAGGTTTAACACAATCAAGCCAGAATTTTTTTTGACATATAAATGTATACATTTATATTGATCAAATCAATAACACAACCCTATTTCAATGCTAATGGAACAAATTAGGCACGGTTGAACTATTTAACTTGATTAGCCTTTTCATGTAAAAATAATTTTTGAAGGCAACTTTGTTCTGTGCAGTATTAGTGGTCATTGCAAGCAATTACAATGGTCTACAAGTACCAGGTTGAATATCAGCATAAAAGACAAATATGGACAAGTTTTTTTATTTTCACTGTATATATGTATGCTGTTTTTTATCTGAAGTAAACAGCGTTAACATGTTTAGAAGACATCATTTATCACACAATATATGAAAAGATTTTGCAAAAGCAAACCTATTATATACGATTAAATAAATAATAAAATGATGCAGCTAATAGTCGATTTGTACAAAATTATATTGATATTAAGCACATACAAAATTGGGAGGATAACTGGTATGATTTCTAAACCGAAAGAATGAGTTGACAGTATATAATATGATCCTTTATAGCGTTATCGAAAGATAAAAGGGCTAACAAAATATCAGATCTAGAACAACAGTCTGATGAGAATAAACACTTTACTTTAATCCCCAAAATTTGTCCAAACGATGCTGCATACTATTGCTATACAAGCATTACAAACAGAACCAGACTATAAGATGCATGATAATGAACAATATTTACAGCCATTTGAGGAGAGGATAAACGTTTGAGATAATGCTCTAAGAGTGATATACTTGAGCTAAAACAATCATTGAAAGACTTTAACACTTTACAATATAAACTGGAACAGTAATAGAGATCTGAATAATGAAATGGAGTAAAAGGATCAGGAGATTAAAAATGTAATGCCTTAAAGCAAAAACTACTTTCACAAGATAACAACTAACGCTAAAACTCGTCTGGATTGCAGGTAAAAAAATTGATTTAACAAATATAACGGAAAGATGGACAACAAAAACAATGTATTTGTAACCAAAATACAAGCTATGAAGACGAGGTACAATTTATCTATTGCAGATTTGCTTTTAAAAAATTCAGTGGTAAATTAACACTTGAAATCCAAACAGACTTTATACACGCTATGGACTGAAAAAAACACGTAAATTAGTGTAAAGAGCCTTGCATTCTGTTAGAATGGATGAATTAAACAGAGAAATCAATAATAACAAAATGTTTAGAGAAAATTAATCTCATTCTGGGATGCATATTGCTTTATGATTTACTCGTTGTACCAAGTCTGATGGTATTGAGTTCTTGTACGATATGTAATTTCAGTTGCTAAAGTCAACAACTGCTTTAGGAAAGGGTTTTTGAACGTTGTTTACGCCGAAGTTTCACCCTGGACATCAGCAAACATTTTTGGAGTTAACAATTCTCCATCACGTTTTGCAGAATTTAAGCTGGTATATCAGCATGTTATTGAAATTTTTTTTAAAAATCTGGTTTATTCCCCGTTTTTGTCACATTGAATATTGAAACTATAAGATTATTTGGACTTTATATTCATTTTTATAATGAATTAGAGTGAAATATATCAGACTAACGATTATGCCTATCTGAATTATATGACAATGCTTTTTCTCTCTCTCTCTCTCTCTCTCTCTCTCTCTCTCTCTCTCTCTCTCTCTCTCTCTCTCTCTATATATATATATATATATATATATATATATATATACTTAAAATAAATAATAGCAGAGAGTGAATACAAAGGGATAAGTGTAAAAAGAACCTAGGGTATTGCGAAATGATTCCTAATATTTCTAATACAAGTCCTAATGATTAAAGTTCTCAAAATACTTTAATGGTGTCGCGGTGATGTGCCTACAGCTTTTGTTGGATCACAATTATATATTCCAAGATATATCCTTATTTGAAATTTCAATATAAATTCAAGTTTCTGTTTCCAAGAATGTTAGTTTTGAGTACTTTGTATTTCCAGGAGAAAATAACTTGAATTAAATAATTTGAATAAATAAATTCCATCCCAAATGAAATACTGGACACAACAATAATATAACTGATTCTGCTCAGATCTTACAGCACGAATTAATAATTTCTAGATAAACAAGATGACATAGTCCTCTAATTGACCTCACGTCACAATTAGCATTTTCTATTTTTAAAAATATCTATTACGTAATGGAAAATTTCATTCTGGAATGTTGCAAATGTTTACAAGATAAAGTCTTAGTTATAATTAGAAAGTCTGTTATTAAAATTATAATATAAAACGTGGTTAACAACAGATAGACCAGGCATTTCATGGGGGCTCCGATGGAGATAAACATGTTTACAAAACTAAAATCAATGATTCAGGTCAGGTAGCAAATGAACTCGATTTTGGACAAGGTCAAGTCCAAAATACAATCAACTATAGCAAATTAAATATACCTAACAATATATATATAGCATTAAAGAAGGATGTATATTTATTTTACACATTAATACAAGCTTCGTTTTTTAACCCATTTGGACAAATCTATTTCTTGTGAGCGGCTGATAGGTATATACATGCAGTGTTAAATATTCTTTCCTTACAAACGTTCATTTTGTACTTTCGGTTCTTTTCTCTTAGATTAGGTGTGTACAATGTCAAATAAACGTTCAAAGACGTTACCCATTTCACCTCTATTTAATTTAGTGACCATTGCTACGAAGCCCCCACTTTGTTGGGGTGGGTTGTAGTGGAAATTTGGTTGTCGTTATCTAGAGGGTGATCGCCTTCGGTGTTATTGCCCGGATCGAGTAAATATCAATATAAAGTGTGAAACTTATAGGTGGAATAGATAGTGATCTGAGCAGATATATAAAACAGAATGACACGAGCCCCCGTACATGAAAATAACAATTTAATCAATTACATAAACAACCGTCATAATGCATTACATTAGGAAGATACACTTCTTTCTGAAATAAATCATTCACCGAATTTCAAAACACAAATATACTTATATAAATAGCCGATCTGTTTTATATGATAGAATTAGTTCATCATAGAATCGAGTGAACAATCGAAGTCATTGCCTTGTACAACTTCATAACCTGATTATTTCCGGTTCATTCCAACTTCACAGTGACTCTTCTCCAACTTCACTGTGACTGTTCTTATTGGTCCTTTCCACTTTTCCCTTCTCCAAACTCTCTATTGTCTCGCCTCTTTCGACCCTCGAACTTTGTGTGGGTAGGTGGATATGTAAATACGTGATACGTAGATACTTCGATAGGTAGGTACGTGGATACGTCCCGTGGATCTATTTCACCTTCCAAAATAAACAAAGAAGCAACCTAAATATTCTGTCGGATATCCTACTGGGAATAGATCATTACTCCCCTCTCGTTAAGTCAGATATCGTTCTATCGGAATTCAAACAGATACCAAAGGCTATTTGGTCAAGCTAAACATGGCAGACCATAAAGAAACCTAGTTTCATAAGATTAATGTACTTCCTAACGGCTATTTCAACCTGACTCACATTATCATCACCCGAAACATACCAGTCCCGTTCTCGTCACAAATGAATGAATGAAATTCATTATATGGCTTAACTACGTTATTTCTAGCGAATACTCACATTCAAGTCTCTAGCATATATGAAATCTCACTTCATGGTTTAACAACGTTAATTTCAGTCAATACGCACTCAAGTCTTTATCATACGTGAAATCATCTGAGGTCGGTGAATTCACACGGCATCTCGTAACTCATATCAACTAAGGTAGGGCATGAAATTTTTCTTAGATACGTATTTTCCTATAACAATCAAGACGACACATTCAAACAATTCGTGAAACTTATATAAAGAATATCATTGTACGGATTCATATAGATGAACTCACACAGTTGTATTCATATCAAGAAAATTGATCTACGAATCTAAACAAATAAATTCACGCAAATATAAGTAAATAAATCAAACAAATCGTTATATTGATATCAACGAATCACATGAGACTGGCGCAAAATACCTTGTACTTTCAAACTTCGCTCGCTTCTACCGCCAAAATCGTGTCCGTCGTCTTTCCAGACATCCGATCCCTTGGATAATTATTTATGAGTGAATTTCTTCTAAATTCAAACTCGCAGTCTCCTACACTTGTTTTCTCTTGCAGAAAAGCGTAGACTGACTAAAATTTTGTGATGGGACATATTAAAACCAAGGAATTTTCGTGTGGGAACCACGCCCCTTATTTAGCGTAACCAATCCGGATTAAATATATCTCCCGCCTTTTATAACTAGCGCCAAAATTGTAGTCTGCGTGACCTCGAGATTCCCAAACAACTGATTCTGGAAAATCTCAAATCTGACAATTCCGATACAAGATCGAAGTTAACCCTATCCGTCCAGTCTGTCTGACTGTTAAATAAACGAACACTTCATTAATAATCACTTCTCTCATGACACAGACATTAAAAATCCGTGCATTATGGCGATTTAACACGCCACGGTCCCCATAATCCAATTAATCGCTCACCTGCCCAAATTAACGTGCTCTTCATAGATCGACAGAAATTTGCACCCTTACAACCATTCTATTTTATGTTGTATCTATAAGTGTTAATTCTCTTCTAGCTGGAACAAGTATTGAAGGTGGTTGTTATCTTTTTCTCGGTGGGTGGGTGGGGGAGAGCACAGAAAAATGAGATCATGAAGTAGATTTGTTGAAGGAGCCGGAGAAACTCATTCATAGTACAGATTTTGTAAACCATACAACTCTTGTTGTAAAAGCCGGATGAAGGTGGTAGAATGCCCTAAAGGAGTTTCAAAGAGTGACCACTCACCGTCGTCGTCGACGTCGTCGTCAGCATCCGTCCGTCTTCGGAAGACGATGGTGTAGCTTCCAGTTGGGTGTCCTATCTGCACCTTCGCGAGTGGCTGAAGAGTCCGACCCTGGAGTGACATCTCTGTTGCACTTGCTGCAGGTGAACGTTGATGCTTGTTGAGGCTGCTGTTGTTTCGCCTTCCTCCTGGCTCTCTTTGTAGCGAGATTTGTGTTTCTTGCTTTCTCGGCTTTCTGAACGCCCTGTCTGACAGCAAGGCGGAGCGGGCGTCAACACAGCTCTCCCAGTCGTTGACGTTGATGTTGGCCGTCTTCATGTCCTTCTTGCAGACATCTTTGTAACGCAGACGTGGCCGTCCAGTCAGTCGTGCGCCTTCTGCTAGCTTGCCGTATAGCAGGTCCTTGGGAATGCGGCCTGGGTCCATTCTCTTGACGTGGCCGAGCCAGCGAAGGCGCCTCTCGCTGAGAATGGAGAACATGCTGTTTAAGCTGGCTCGTTCCAGAACCTCTATGTTTAGTACTTTGTCCTGCCACTGGATGCGTAGAATGAGCCACAAGCATCTCGGGTGGAAGCTGTTGAGTTTCCTTTCGTGGTTCGCGTAGGTGGTCCATGCCTCGCTGCTGTAGAGGAGTGTGCTAAGCACGCAGACCTGGTAGACACAAAGTTTGGTCTTCTCAGTGAGGTTGGGGTTGTTCCAGACCCTTTGATTCAGTCTGGCCATAACTGCTGCTGCCTTGGCAATACTGCCGTTCACCTCAGCATCAATGGAGAGTGAGCTGGAGATGGTGGACCCAAGGTATGTGTAAGTTCTCAACAACTTCGAGGATGTACCCATCGATGGCGATGGTGGGAGGGGAGTCTACATCCTGCGCCATGACGTTCGTTTTCTTCAAACTGATGGTCAGTCCAAACTCCTTGCAGGCGTGGGAGAGGCGACATACCAGCTGCTGCAGTCCATCTTCCGTGTGTGATGTCAAGGCTGCATCGTCGGCGAAGAGCAATTCACGGACGAGAACCTCCGTGACTTTGGTCTTTGCAAAGAGACGAGCGATGTTGAACAGCTTGCCGTTAGCCCTGGTGTGGTTCCAGTATGCCTTCAAGGACTGCAGCAAGGGAGTGTACATCCACACCAGGGCTAACGACCATTCACCACGCAATACCATTTTACCGCTTGTTTTTTCAAAGTCACGTCTTCCACGCCAATGCATTCAACTCAGATATCTGTAAACTTTTACCTGTGTCTACTGCTGAAGTAGAACGTTTGGTTCATCATTTTGAACACTGTTAAGTTCTGTGCTAAGGTTTTTGAAAATACGATCTATATTTTTTTTTGCTACATGGAATTAAACTTTGGTATAAAATTTCATCAAGTCCATTATTTATGTACACTAATATGCAAGGAATTACTGTCCTGTCTGTCTCGCGAGTTTAAGCAGAAAACTGGTCGGTTGATTGGTTGCTTTTAACAGCATTTTCACCACATTATGGCTATATCATACAATTTTAAAAAGTCGCATATCTTCAGTATCGGTTGCTGTATTCAACTGAAAATTGATGAAATTGTTACTAAAAGTCTCTAATGTATACGCTGATATGTGAGGAATTTTATTCTTGCCTGTCTCGCCTACTCAAGCATTATGGTCAACAAATGTTAAAGCTTTAGTGAAAGTTTATGAAAGTCAGATACAAGTATTACACTGACAAGCATCCGGACGCAGATGAAACACCTGTTTAAGCGAAACACTTGGTTTTAAAACTATGATATGCAAATAGCATATTAAACATCAATTAAAATTGCCACATGAGCCTATGCTTACGCTGTTAGGTTAAGAAAACATTAGCACAAAACCCTACTGTGCCATTATATTATGTAAGGCCATACCTGGCTCTACAGCAGTGCCAGCATATTTTTAACGCCATAATTGGCTTCACTAACACGCCAGCATATTATATAAAGCCATATCTGGCTCCACTAATGTGCCAGTATTCTATGTAAGGCCATACCTGGACCTGGCTCCACTAATGTACCAGAATTCTATGTCAGGCCTGGCTCCACTAATGTGCCAGTATTCTATGTAAGACCACACCTGGACCTGGCTCCACTAATGTACCAGAATTCTATGTCAGGCCATACCTGGCTCCACAAATCGGCAAGTATTCTATGTCAGGCCACACCTGGCTCCACTAATGTGCTAGAATTCGATGTAAGGCCATACCTGGCTACACTAATGTGCCAGTATATCACGTAAGGCTCTACCAGGCTCCACGGTTTTTTGTTTCAGTTCGGTGCGAATTTTTCACAAGCAACATTAATTTACTTTGAATTTGTACGCGGTATGGTATTTGATTGCTTGAATGTGAAAATATTTAACACTAAAAATCTTGCTTGTAATGATTTGGACAAATGTAAAGACACTGTCAACAACTTAACAGGAATTCACAAAGACTGACCCCTCCCAACCCCCAACCCTCCAAAAAACAAGAATAAATATATATATATATATATATATATATATATA